>JAGDQP010018584.1:20323-36306 GCA_022664845.1 Lepisma saccharinum | reverse complement strand
ATGTCGATAAAATCATGGACATTGTCGCGTCCGACCGTCATGTAAGCACTGTTTCGATTGCCCAAGAGCTAAACATTGCACAAAAAAACGTGTGGAACCATTTGCATAAGGCTGGATACACAAAGAAGCTTGATGTATGGGTGCACACACGAGTTAACGCAAAAAAACCTCATGGACCGAATTTCCATCTGCGAATCGCTGCTGAATCGCAACAAAACCGACCCATTTCTGAAGCGGTTGGTGACTGGTGATGAAAAGTGGATCACTTACGACAACGTCACGCGAAAACGGTCGTGGTCGAAGCGCGGTGCGCAAACGGTGCCCAACCCAGGAAGGTTTTGCTGTGTGTTTGGTGGGATTGGCAGGGAATTATCTACTATGAGTTGCTCCCCTACGTCCAAACCCTTAACTCGGAACTATACTGTCAACAATTGGACGGTCTGAAGGCAGCAATCGCCCAGAAGCGCCCAGCTTTGGCCAATAGGAGAGGCGTTGTGTTCCACCAGGACAACGCCAGGCTACGCACATCGATAGTGACTCGCCAGAAGCTCCGGGAGCTTGGTTGGGAGGTTCTTATGCATCCACCTTATAGTCCGGACCTGGCACCGAGTGATTACCATCTGTTCCTGTCCATGGCGAACACGTTTGCTGGTACAAAATTCGCATCAAGAGAAGCTTGTGAACATCGACTGTCTCAATTTTTTGCCAATAGGGACAAGGGCTTCTATGAGAGAGGCATCATGATATTACCTTCCAAATGGCAACACGTTATCGAACAAAACGGCGCATATGTGACCTAAATCGGATCATTCTAACTATGGTAAGTCAAGCCTTCAATGTCATGCAAAAATAATGGATAACTTTTTACTACACCAGATATCACGTGATCAGACAAGAATTAGGGTAAACTGTGATAACAAAAAGACAGACATCTGTACGGTTTAAGTCAGTCATCCATGACCCGTAACATGAGTACTGTATTGGCGGTGAAGATGCCAAATGGTGATATTACTTTCAACCAGAAAATTGAAAGGCCAGTAGCATCTTCTCAACAGAAGGAAGCGTCTTCTTATATTGAATAGCATAAACACAAATAGTTGTCATTTTCCATCAAAAGCTGTCAGTCGGAAGCTGCTTATAGGGACACAATTTTGCATGTCAAATTCTCTCCATCAGATAGCGGAATTACCAGGCGCTGGACAACAGAGGGTAAAGGCGTAAAGCCTACAGGGCGTTCCATTTACGCTACCTGAAAACAGTCTCTGTATCTGATACATTGAAGAAGTTAAGATAAAGAAGATGCAGGTGGGTTTAAACAAAGAAAAAATAAAGACCCAATGTTTTCTGTTTCTCTCCTTTATCCCCTTCCCCCCGCCTCTGTGTTTCAGATACACAAATTTGTTGTCATACATAATCAAGTAAATAAATATTTATTCGTTTCCACTGTATGTGCAGTTTATATTGGAGTCATTTAAAGGTAACGCATTTAATGACAAAAAACATGTGAGTGTGTTAACAGTACAAGATATACTACGGAACAAGTGGAATAATCAATTTCGTAAGAAATAATGTTATATCAATATATTACATAAATTTATGCTACTTTTGTTATAGAAACAAAACTAATTTTGTTCGGTGTTTTATTTGAAATTATTTATCTTATTCCATTATTTATCTTATTAACAATTACAGCATCGTAGTTGTTAATAGCAGATATCCGATCCATTACATTTATAAGTAAGAATATAGATCCAGATTTACGGGTGGGTGGAGAAGGTACATCTGATTGGGAACCCAGCAATGACAAGAGCGTCAGGGACAGCATTGTGAATGTTCGTTTAGGCACAGGTCCACAGACAGCCATAGATGTAAGGAGGATCTTTAACAAATCGATGTATGTAATACCGGTAGTGTACACAAAATTTTATAGGTAAGAAAGGCTACAGAAAATTAACATATTAAGATACGTAATTTATAATTAGGACGGTACATAATTCATGATTAAATTATCTGTAATAGGAGGACATCAAAACTAGACAACAATGATCTTTCGTCATTCAGAAAAGAGTGAAGTGTCAAAGTAGTAAGGGTTTCCATAAGGTAACCAATAAGCGACCCTCATAAAATATGTTCACATAGGTAGGGATAGTATAAGAAATAACGAAATGGATGTCCGGGATTTCACCCCCCTTAACGATTTGAAATCCTCCTTCATTGGTACATTTTCTTATCGAATTTCTGATTTTTTTTCAACACTAAATAAATAATAATAATAATAAAAATGGGTTTCATCCATACCAGTGCCATAAGTTGTGTGGGACAGGGGGGTAACCGCTCCCGTTTAAGCTTTCTGCCGTTCGAATGGGGCCCACTTCAAGGTAAAAACTTTCTTACTCCATATGATACGATACGACCATGAATGTATAAATAAAGCATGGAATGTGTTCACCACATCACTAATAAATATAAATAAATAAATATGTTAAATGAACGAAAATGTGATCTGGGCTCATTTCAGTAAAAAATCTTCTATTAGACCTCCCAGAATTGACATATATTTCTTAAGGCTTTAAGTTGTGTCAAATATTGTCTCGTCAATGAACTTGTGAAGCATGGAATGACCCACCATACCCTTTCCAAAAGAACTGAAAATAATTTAAGGCGCCGTTGCTGCCCCATCATCTGAACAAAATATATATCCCTAAGATGAAGTATAAATACAATTTGGGCGTACTTTAATAGAACTCCCAGCTAGGGCCCCTAGAAGTAATAAACATGTTTAATAAGGTTTTAAACTGCATCAAATATGGTCCCCACAATTTAACTTAGTAATAAATGTTGAATAAATGTGATAACTTGAAAAAAAATAAGTTTGTTATGTCCCAAGAAAAATAACCTAATTGCTACTAGTCACGAAAGAACGTTAATATGTATTTTTAAGTGGGAGGGGCAAATGTTAATCCTTGCCTTCCCCAGGACAGTTCCAATTTACGGCCCTGATCCTTATCTCCTTGCCTGAAGGAGTCAATTCGCAGACTACATAGGAAAATGTTGAGGACCCCGCAGTTTGTATTCTTGCTCAGATCTAAACATATTTGATACTTTGATATGAAAATATTAGGAAGACGACTTCTCCTTTTTGGTCAAAGAATCAACAAACAAGCCGAAAAGCTGAGCGATGTTCTGCATTGTTATCAAGTAAAGAGCACAGAAGGCAGTGTGTCATTGTTGGGAGGAAAAAGAAACGGAAAGATAGCAAAATACAAGTGAAAACTAAAAAAATTGATCAACATTGCAAAGACCAAAGTATACTTCGATTAGCGATGATCACAAGGGATGGGGGGCAGTGGGTTGCTGAAGGCTTCTTTCTTTAGGGATCACTTTTGTGAAATAATATACTATTAGTTGAAAAATTGATCAAAAAAGTGCACTACTATATAACTTTTCATATATAAAAAATTAATTGAAAAGTAATGTTCTGGATTGGTATGCCAAACATTAGGGGAGGCAGTCGCCCCCCCTCTCCCTTGCCCCCTTACGCACGTCTATGTTTAAGGCCACGGGAAAATTTCCCAAACGAGTCCTTGTCTGGGTGGCCATCTCGTTAAAAGGTGTGTCAGAACTTTACATTGGATTTGTCGGGGCCTAGCCATCAGTACTGACACGTACATAAGCAATTGTTTGACAAAATTGGTTCCATCTATCAAGAACTACCAGGGTGATAAAATTCTCTTTTGAGCCGACCTTGCGAGCAGCCATTATGCGAAGAAAACACTCGTTCCATCTATTTTGTTCCAAAGGAGGCCAAACGTATCCAAAGCCAGGCTTATCGAAAATTTTGGGGGTATGTTATCTGGTATAGTTTACGAGTGTGGCTGGGAGGCCAAATCTAAACGCCAATTGAAGCGTCGTATCCGGTCAAAGATCAAAGCAATGGATGTCAAAGTGATCCAGAACATGAATGAGAGGGTCTGAGGAAAACTTCGGCAACTTGAGGATGGTGGTGGTGCCTTTTTCATTTTATAGTTGCATGTTCTTATACAAGATATAAGCTAATCTTCATGTAGTGAGTTTGAGAAATAAAGATGAAATAAATGATTTTTAGTTGATTTTTTCGTTTTGTACAAATACTTTTTAGACACCCCTTACCAAAATTATATAACAATTATTAAAAAAAATATTTAGCTGATAATTTTTTAAAATAAGTATTTGGGACTTTTAGGCAGTGAACAATTATTTTGGGGTTAAGAAATCAAATGTGTAATCATTTAGAAATCTTTAGAAATAATAATAATAAAAAAAATGTTAGCACACAGAGTCAGCGAGAGAACAGAGTGCCTAGCATAGCGAGCATCATACTTGTGCTAAGCTGCTTTTAAGGTAAAGTATCTTCCAAGTGACACGACACACCATATAGTCAATGAACACTGAAGCTCTTGGAATGGCCTACCAGTTTATACATCTTGGTTTAAAGGTTTAGTTAGTCAGTTAGTTTTAAAGTGAGCAGCATGTCTGTGACTGATTTGATCTCGATCTCTGTGCGTGTCTAAACTGAACCATCAAGCTGTACGTAACAATGATTGATTGATCGGTTAGTATTGAAAGATAAACGTCAAAGCAAACATTTCACATCGATCGGCTACTTTCAGTCTAAACGAATGTGTACCAAATGTTCAGTTATGTTATTTTGTTATCGCTGTGCGGTCTTTTTGTTCTGTTTTCTCTTTAAGATTTAATTATTGAGTTATGAACCGAATATTGAACTTGACTGAAATATTTCTTTAAATATTGAACTTGACTGAAGCTCGTAGCATATATATGAATTTGTGTAGATGCTGAAGGTAAAAACCGCTAAATATTCCTTCATTCAGTCGTGAATCAAAGAACTTATGGTTGTGGAAAATGCTTTTATTTCGGCACAGCAAAGGGTTGAGATACACTTCAGGTAAACTGCTTGTATTTTTTCGTTTAACTCTCTATAGGACTACCAGTTTTACAGTAGGTGAAAGCGGATTTTTGTTTTAAAATATATATATATATCTCCCTTTTATAGAAATTAGTTTTTGATTTATAAAAAAAATCCGAGCCTTAGACTGATACTCTATTTTGGAAATGTTAGTTTTGATCATGGTTGATTGATTTAAATCAAAATGATTTAAACCACGATTTAAATCAGATGATTTTTTAAAAAAATCAATGATTTAAATAAAAAATATATATTTTCTTTAAAAAAAAGTAAAAATAAAGTGTAGTGGTTAGAATCATGTAAGCTTGAAATTTACATTCTAGTTCTTCTGTGATGATAGGGTCTTATGGTGTAAACCAAAACCAAAGTGATCGACCTAGAATTTTAACAAACTATTTGATGGTTCATTTCGATTGGTGAAATTTTAGAAGAGAACGTAGTAACCCAATTCACATTATACCAGAGTGAGTCATATGTTCGTAGTGTTGGGTGGCCCCGCCCACTCGATGCCGGAAAACCATGTGCAACGTGTAGAACAGGTGAAGGTGGTGGTGGCAGAAACCGTGTCACGTGTCTGTCTGATCACAGTGTTAACGGTGTGTGGGAGGAACTACGCGTTGAATACACAGTTGGCAGGACAATGGCTGAGGAGAAACTTGTGTGTCGTGTGCTTCTGCGCCATTACTGGAAAAAGGTGTTGAATGCAGCAGCAGCAGCCAAGGAAATTTGTGCCGTAGAAGGTGAAGGTACTGTCCACCCGTCCACAGCTAGAAAGTGGTTTCAACGTTTTCGGTCTGGTGACACCAGTCTCGATGACAAGCCCAAGAGTGGGCGCCCTGTGACGACGAATATCGATGCCCTCCTGAACGCTGTTGAAGGAAACGCAGGAACCAGTACCCGTCAGCTGGCAGATGAGGTCCAGACATCACAAACCAGTGTCGTTTGTCATCTGCATCAACTTGGGTTTCGCTCCAGGCAACCGAGAATGGATTTGACTCCCGCTCAAGCTCAACAACATGTGACCCTGTGTGAAGAACTGCTTCGAAACCCAACTGACGACAGGTTTTGGCGGAGGAGCATCACGAATGATGAAAAGTGGATCTTTCTTAGTTATCCTGACATCGGGAAACAATGGCTTCGACCAGGTACCGAAACGCAGCCAGTGGTTCAAAGAGGGCGGTTTGAAGAGAAGACAATGGTATGCGTGTGGTGGAATTGCGAAGGCCCGGTGCACTGGGAGCTCATTCCACATGGTCGTTCGGTAGATGGGACATTGTATGCTGAACAGCTGCAACGGGTATACGACATTGTGCTTTGTCGTTATCCAGCACTGGTGAACCGAAAGCGACTGCTCCTCCAATTTTACAACGCTCCATGCCACAGGTCAAGAAGAGTCCGCCAGCACATTGCAGACATGGATGGCGTGGACATTTTTCCACCACCCCTACAGTCCCGACCTTGCGCCATCTGATTTTCATCTGTTTCGTTCCATGGCACACTTCCTGGGAGGCAGACAATTCCATTCCGTGGATTATGTGACAACTGGCATTACTGAGATCTTTGCTTCAAAGCCTGCAGCCTGGTATCGTCAGGGGCTTGTGTCACTGGTGGAGAAGGACCATACAGTGTGATGGGATGTACTTCGCCAAATAGGCTTCTGTGGTACAGGGGGAGGCGGGTGCTGCATATTATCCATGGAAACGCTACGAACATATGACTCACAATGGTAAGTTTACAATTTGTTCTACAAATATGTTTATTTTTGTAATGCATATGAAAATGAACACACAGAAAACAGAAAATCCAGTTTCCGTTTACAAATAAGAAATTGTTGTTTCGTAACATTACCTACTGTGTATTTATATTTGTATCAAATTATTTAGTCTCTTCACAAATTGCTCAAAAGCAATTTATACTCTATGAAAGTATAAAGTTCACAAACATCTATAAGCAAGCTAGGATATGCACCTAAAACAGACAAGATAGAATGGTTTGATGATGAATGTAAAGAACTACTGCAAAAGAAAAACGAAGCCTACCGAGAATACATTAATAGAAGCACAAGACAGAAAAGAGCCTAATACGTGGAACTGCGAAGAATAGCAGACAAAACATGTAGACGGAAGAAACGGCAGATGTTAAACGATAAATATAAAAGAATGGAAAAAGCATTCAATGAGGGTAATGTGCACAAAGCATAGAAAGAAGTAAAAGAAATAAGGCAGGGATTTAAACTGAGAAATGACTAAGGATGCAAGGATAAAGATGGCAATTTACTAGGAAGCAAGACAGACATAAAGAGCAGATGGCAGGAATACTTTAGTGAACTACTTAACCCAGAACCAGAATCAAATGAAGAGGAAAATCGAGAAGATAATCTTGAGGCAGGTAGAACAGCAGAAGATGAAGATGTGCCAACACAAGAGGAGGTAAAAGAGACCATAAATAAACCGAGAGCGCGCAAAACGCCAGGCATTGATGGAGTCAGATCAGAAATGATCGAAAGTGGAGGCAGTGAACTGATCAAGAGCCTACACAAACTAATTATAGAAATATGGAAGAAAGAAGAGATGCCGAAAGAGTGGCGAGACAGCCTAATCTGTCCTATATACAAGAAAGAAGACAAGCAGAACTGCAATAATTACAGAGGAATCTCCCTAATAACAATAGCATACAAAGTATTTACAAACGTATTAAGTAGAAGACTTAAGGAACAGGCCGAAAGAATAGTAGGAGAATATCAAGCAGGATTTAGAAAGAACAGATCAACAACAGACCAAATATATACCTTCAAAACCATTCTGGAAAAATGTTGGGAATATAACATAGATGTCTATCAGATATTTGTTGACTTCAGGCATGCTTATGATAGTACAAACATACCATCTCTGCACAGGGCTATGCAGGAACTAGGAATACTAAGGAAAATTATCAAGCTTGTAAGAATGACAGTACTGGAAACAACAGCACAGATCAATATACAGAATGAACTTACAGACCCGTTCCCAGTAAAACAGGGTCTAAAACAAGGCGATGTACTAGCACCTATTCTTTTTAATATAGCGTTGGAGTATATTATAAGAAAAATATCTATAGATACCAGATCATGTACAAATCTACACAAATACTAGAATAAGCAGATGATCTAAATATTCTAGGACGAACGATCAACTCGGTAACGGAACTGTACAAAGAATTAGACAGAGCAGCGAGCGCGATAGGGTTAAAGATAAATAGAGATAAAACCAAGGCAATGGTCCAGACGCGGCAAGGAAATAAATATGGAAGCCACAAGTTTAAGGAAAACCTGGAAATAGAAAATTATGAGCTGTAAAATGGGAGGAATTCACATATTTAGGCACGTTAATAACAGATACAAACGACGAATCCAAGCAAATTCAGAGAAGAATAAATCAGGCCAACAAAGCATACTATAGTATGCTCCCAGTGATGAAGAATAAGGACGTGCACAGGAACACTAAAATAAAATTATACCAATCAATGATAAAACTAGTATTTATGTATGGGTGCGAAGTATGGTCTATCATCCAGAAAGATGAAGAGAGACTTAAGGCATTTGAAAGAAAGATTCTAAGAAGAATATATACGGACCAGTTATGGACAACGGACAGTGGAGAATAAGACACAACGCAGAGTTGTACAACTAATGCTACCACAGGTTCTCGTCTCAAGGTCAACGCCTGGCATGACTATGAAGTTTTTGCTGCGTAACACACCTGCTCTCACCAAAAAGAACACAACTTTATGTGTCTAAAGGAAAGTATGATTTCTTTTGTTAAACGAACATCAAACAAGACTTGTTTTTAAGTTACTAAAACAAGAGAAAATCTTTTGACAATATTTACTAGTCGCCTTGAAACATAATTTTAATGTTTATATTTTTCATAGACCTTACTTTGAACCTCTCTTTAGAGATCTTGAATACTTAATAATGAGTTTTTTGTTCCTTCATAGCGAAGAAAAGTAGCATTCTAATCCCGTTCTTGGTGTCTGTCCATATCCAGAAATTAAATCTCAAGAACTACAAAGTGTAGAGAGATGCGTAGGTGTCGTTGAAAATGGCTTGAATAGACTTGCTCAGAGCTCCTGGAACCGTCCTGATTGGTGCACTAGTTCAATGTTGCCAGTCCATTCTTAAAAATTAATTGTTAAAATTGGTTCCATTCAGTTAGACACAGCTGCGCCGAACTTGGCATAAACATTATTCGACACAATACAGAAACACTGAGGTCGCCTGTGTTTCTAAGCAACTCACTTATTAGTGATTGCTGCCTATTATCTTTAAAATTATATTTGAATATGTTATTGTAAAAAGGACCTGAGTCACTTTTTTGGTGGGTTTGAGTTATTGCTTGTTTCAAGCTCTCTGGGTAGATGTATGTTTTGCGTCACAAATGGTCCTGATTTAACTATCAGAACAATAGCATGATAGCCAAAAAGCTATTCTCAATCTGTTAGAGAAGATCGTTTCTGTCGTTTCTCTCCAAACTCCATAAATGTGATTCGAGTCCCTTTTTACAATAACATATTCATTTATTTTCAAATTATTTGCATTATTTTAGACACCTTCGTAGCGTATATTGGAAATAATCTTTTTAAAACGCTTTGAACTTTGAATCATATTATCCAAACCAAGGCAAGTTTCGTAAAAACCATAAAATTCTAAAAAGAAATGAGTGTTAGTAAAGAGAGAACAACCTGTCACTAAGTATTTCTCTACGTTAAACAAAAGCTTTTCCTTACTCATACTTGCCTCTTTCTGAAGAATGCTATTGCAATAGAAAACTTTGTATGAAACAAGTAAATATTGTTAAAGTTCGAATTCAGGTCACTCCGACATGAACTCCAACATTTGTCACATCGAACAAAATTTTCAAACATTTATTTTCTTAATTCTAAAGTTAGTTACCTTTCATATCCCTTATCAAAATGGCAAATTAAAAGATCTAAATACCTTTTCATAAAAGATTCATTTTAACATTTCTTTTGACAAAAATAAAAATATGTAACAAATAAAGAATGCTTAACATGAATTGAATTTATATTTCTCTCTTTTTAGAGAACATACTTAACTGCAAAACAGAAATTTTATTATTCAAATGACACTTCTTGACTTATTAAAGTCATAAATCTTTCAATACTGGTTCCATTTTTCGGTGAAGGAACTTGCAAATTTACTTGAATTGAAGGCATCAGAATTTAAAGGAAATTTCCCATACCCATTCATTAACTATTGTAGGGTATTATATTCTTCGATTTTTAACCAAAAATATACCTTGGTCTAATTTGAAGCAAATTTATTAATTAAACTTAGTCATCATTATTGTGAAAAGGTTCTGAAAAATACCAAAATAATACGTCTCAAAAACTAAGCAAGCTTCTAAGAATTCTGTACTTCTCATCAAAACAAGTATTGAAAAAGACAACTACTTTCCGAAACTAGGGAGCATACTCTACTTTCACGTGCCCTATTGTGTCCTTGCAATACTACTTCAACTAAAAATCTATACAACCACTCTAATATTCACCAAATTCGCTTTTGTATGTTTCCGCACTTTTCAGTATAATGCTTTTAATCAATTTAAGAACACTGTTCGTCCCTTAGTAATGGGAAGCAATTTTCTCATTCTCATGTCACATTACAATAAATGTAGCACAAAACTCACTAGCTTGCACATTTGCAGATCTTCACTGCTCGACAAATTAGAACTAATAAATATCACCTTTAAAGATGGAAAATACGCGCTCAAAATACTTCAAGCTCCTTAAACCCGATTATCGACTACCATTTTATAACTGATTGTTGTTAAGATTACTTAGTTTTTATTTTACTTTAGTAGCCTAATTCACTTTTGCGAAAGTTTCT
The DNA here is from genome assembly GCA_022664845.1 of Lepisma saccharinum. NCBI lineage: Eukaryota > Metazoa > Arthropoda > Insecta > Zygentoma > Lepismatidae > Lepisma > Lepisma saccharinum. The sequence goes on along the minus strand of JAGDQP010018584.1, from coordinate 25,453 downwards.
TCAGTTTCGCAGAACAGAAATTCTCATATGGTTTACTCCACGTGTTTCATTCCCAACTGATTCAAAGATAACTGACTTTCTAATCTACATCCTAGAAAACGCGTTCAAACGACGTGGAAATTACAATATTAATAGGTTTTAGCGGACTTCCTCTCGGCATTTATAATCCATAAGTTTATTTTCAACAATAAAATATTTCGTGCTAATGAAGATTACTTGACAAAATTAAACAATTCAGAAGTATACTTTCGAAATAAGTATTAGTATCTGATTACAGATTACTTTAAACTTCAAGATTGCTTGAACCGAGCTGACGTAACTCAGTTGGTAGTATGTTAGCTTAGCAATTCAATTGGAAAGTTCTGGGAGCGGATTACAACGGTCACCCATCTGACTGAGCTTTTTCTAGGGATTTTGTTTAAGTTAAACCAGGCAAAAGCCAAGATGATACTTACGAACTAGGTCCTGGCCGACTACCTTCCAAATCCCCATCCTTTCCCGGCCCGAATCTGAGATGCCGAAAGTTCATAAATAAATTCAAAAATTACTTAAATCAAGTAACCCTTTTCCATAAATTCCATGTGTCTTACTCGATCTCAGATTGTTCAGCATTTTTGCTTCAGCTCTCCTAATATTTTATTATTTCTTTTAATATTTATATATCTTTAGAATAGTTCAAAACGGGTATTCTTTTATTCCCAACGATTGATCATGGCGGCCATTTCTGTATTGCGGTGCATGCTAGTATTTGTGTTTGCAGACGGAAAATGCAATATCTAGGGACTGGTTTACCATAGGATGTTCAAACAAAAACATTTTTTTCCCTTAAAGTGTGCTTGATAATTTTACTTCTCTGCATGAAAGGTTCAACATTTCTATTAGGGCACCAGACGTGGGTGAATTTATGGGGATCAATACTTCCCCCAGTCATTTCAAACTGACATAATTTTTAAACGATAACTTTTAAAGTGTCTCTCTCGTGCCCCCCACGTACGGTCTCTCTCCTAATTTCGCCCATGACACCAGATAGAAATATAATATCATAGAACTCACAATAGATAAGCAGTACGCTTCTCCATTTGTGTCTGCGCTAAAACTAGTGGGGTTTTGTTCAGAGTACGTGATTTTGAATTCACCCACTAGGCAGCTCTGGTATAGACCTCACAATAGAATATGACGTCTACGCCAGAGCTACGTAACGGATGAATTCAAAATCACGTGCTCTGAACAAAATTCCTTTAGTTTTAGCGCAGACAGAAATGGGGAAGCGTGCTAAGTCTATCTATTATGAATTCTATGATATTATTTTCACACGTTATGTACTTGTATAACGAGAAACTACGGTATAAATTTAAACTTTTTAACACTCCAACAAATATAACACACCCACTCCAAGCCTCTGGATTCCACAGTTGTGACAAACTGTTATCGACTGGGGTACTGAGGTCTGTACACAACTTTACATTTACGTTTAATCACATTTTGTTTTGAAAACCCAAGGAAATCTCCAAAAGGCCTATAAAATCCACATAGGTTCAGATGAACTGTTTTTTTTTATTCAACGTTGTTCCAAAAACGCACTCCGTTGCGTGAAATGTAGAATCTAATCCAAAATCAAGGGGTGACTTGAGTGCAGGGAGAAACATACCTCCAAACGAATTTCATCCCTTGAATTTTGATTTGAATTTATTTTAAGGCCTTTAGGCCGTATGGATAATGATGGGATGAATTGGTGGAATGAGGAAAGTGAGAGGAAACGAGAGCACCTCGCGAAAACCCACGCACACGGTGTTTGTGCACCACAAAGCTCACATGGCATAAGCAGGGATTGGCCACACGACCCCTAGGACCAGAGGTGAGCGCTCTGCCAACAGAGCCACCGTGGCCCTTCAGCACTTGAGTTTTCAGCAGATTGGACTATGTACGCAGCAGAAAATCAATGTAAATAATCTCATTGAAGCACAATTCGAACTAAACACATTATGGAGTAGCAATTATTGCGATGTAAACATGATTTTTTTGCACCCAGGATTGGCATAAGAACTTCCACATTACGCCCATATTTGGTATTTCTCACGCACGGCTATGAGAAGGCAAAATGTAGTATCTTGAGGAGCTTCCAGGGCTCTATGACAGAAGTAATTAAACTGCAGTTTTACGAAAAGAAGCTGATTCTTTTACTGAAAATCACATAACTTCTGCTCAAATAAACATAGGTAACAAAAAGACATGCCATTGCATCCTTTTCAATCGCTACTTTTCCGTAACTACTACTACGTTATGGTAAACACTGTTCTGCATGAGATACGTAGTTAAGTGGTTCAGGTTAAGGACTTCGAATCAGGCGACTCGGGTTTGAATCCCGCTCCTAGTTTGGGCGTTCTCTTAAACTAAGTACAGTGAGTAACCTTACTAGTAAAATGTGTAAAATAGACGGGGGATATATTTGAAAAATATACATTTGAATGTAATTATTTTGTAATTTTGAGATCATTTATTTCACTTTTTGTGTGCAAATGCTTATCTCATTTGTTTGTGTTCTGCTCCATACCTCATTATCCTTCAGAGTATTTTCTTGTCACACAAAAGTGTTATAACATTAACTAATTACGTTTTTAAATGTGGAAATTGAAAGTTTTTAAATATACATTTCTATTAGTTTCTCTATTATACAAGAAACATTTCTTCCAAATAAACCTGTTTTATCTCAAATTTCTCTAAGTGATACTAACGCCTGTAATTTATGTGATTCTGCAATACACGTTCTCGTTCTTTTCCGTACAAAATACTTTTGGAGGAAGAATTGCACATCCTGGGGTGATATGCCTACAAGATAAGCCACTAATCAAGTTGGGTTGCATAAGCAATAGGCGAACAGTACCACAATTCATATAGCTTAAATGAGCATTCAAGGGGGTCAAAAATATATGCTCGCGATTGTACAAAGCTGATCTTCGTCCTCAGATCGCATGGTATTTTACTAATTTATCCCAGAAAGCTAAAGATGAGTTTTCCCTACTCCCCGTAAATGAAAATGACATACAGAAGGCTATACAGTATTAAATCAAATGCGGCAGGGTTTGAGGAATTAAGAACTAGAATCATAGAATGGTGAAACTCTCATTATCGTTCATATTGTCACCACTGACACATATTATAAATTTCTCTCTTAGTACCGGCTGTTTTCCTAATATATGGAAGCAAACAACTAATGTGCTGCAACTGAAAAAAAAAAACTACTGTCACATCACTTAACAAGCTACTGCCAATATCGGTAGTACCAATCTTATCAAAAGTAACTGAAAAAATATTTTTCAACAACAGAATACTTTTATTGACAATGAAGGTATTTTACCTTCAGTTCAGTCGGTATTCCGATGTTCTCATAGTACGACAATTGCTCTATTAGATGAAATATTACATGCGTTCAATGATTCGTTTGTAGTAGTATTGGTTCTTTTAGATCTAACAAAAGCGTTCGAGTTAGTTGAACATGATCTTCTTCTTGCTAAAATGAAGTCTATAATTTTTCTACTAAAAGTATTGATTGGTTCAAATAATATTTATAAGGTAGAAAACAACGTGCTTTTCTGAAGTCTCCTGACATCAAAATTTCTGAACCCTTGTCTTTGGAAAGAAGCTTTCCTCAAGGATCAATATTATGACCAATTTTGTTTTCCTTACATGTTTCAGATGTAGTTCCAGTTGTTAAAACGTCGAAATTCCCTGTTTCGCTGATGATCCTCAGTTATTTATTAAACCATCAGAAGAAAATTTGAAGCGAATGAAGATCTGCATAATATACACGAATGGTGTAGCAAAAACGGGTTAGTCATTAATCCATCAAAATGTAATTACGGAGTTGTAGGGACAGCTACCCAACTTCAGAAACTACAACCATCGGAATTAAACATAAAATTAAGTTACCATATCAGCAGATATTCATCTAGTATTACAAATTTTGGATTATTAATGGACATAAATGTAAACTGGAATCCTTATATAGCTAACATATGCTCACGTGCCTACATAGATCACGTGACTTGGTGATGGCAAAAACAAAATTGTAACTAATACAGACGATAATTATGCCCTTGTTTGATTGCCGTGATGCTGTATATGGCTCTTCCCTTCAAATCAGCAAAGTCAGATCCATTCAAAGAATCTAAAATTCCTGCATTCGTTTTGCTTTCAATCTTCGTAGATTCGAACATATTCTCCCTGTATTAAAGGAGAACATTATTTTCATAATGTATCGAAGAAGGTTCTTTCGTTTCTGCTGCACAATTTACATAATTCTCAAGAAATCACCTGTTTATTTACATAGAAAAATTATCTCTAGGTCTAGTATCCACAAGTACGTTACACACATGTAATAAGGTCAGCATATGATGTTCCAAGATACAAACTAACGCAAACAACTAGATCATTTTCTGTATCAGCTGCAAAAGCTTGGAAAACCCTGCCCAATGCAATTACATATGCAAAAACGCTTAACGAATTCAAACCACTTTTAAGCGCATATTTAGTTAATCAGCAAAGACTCTTCTACTTGTGAATTGTAACTTTAATATGGTTTTATAGTTGTGTAAATAGGGCACTTTTCATGTATTTTTTTTTTAAATTTGTCTTTTTTTGTATTTTATTTTATGTTTTTTATTAATACATAAATGTCTTATTATTGTATGATTTGACAAGGGTTAGGTGGAAAAACAGCTATTGGTTGAACCTCGCCTGCTGAAACAAAGGAAATTACAAATTACTTCACTGTCTTTTCTTGTACATTGAGCATTTTCCATTGATTTCATCGAAGTCCGAAGCTGGAACGACTAACGTGTTCTTTGTCGGTTGACTGTTTCCGGTCTCATCCACTACCATATTTTGTAGCTTGCCAATTTTCTTTGATTCCGCTTTTCGTAGAGTACGTTTTCTCTTCACATTTCAACATAATGTCATTTTTAAATGAGGAGACCAAAAGCCAAGGGATAGAAGTGACTTTAACGACTAAAAAAGAATTTTAAAGTAATCTTTTATTATATAACCTGAAATATATGTGACACAAAATTGTCAAAATTTGTACTAGGCAACATTAAGGTTTCTCTGTACAAAATATGATAATTTTGTGTTACA
>JAGDQP010018584.1:0-20223 GCA_022664845.1 Lepisma saccharinum | reverse complement strand
GGAGATGGTCTACTGCTCCCACGCTGACCAGACGTGTTGGGAGAGGAGAGCCGAAGCTCTCAACTGTGATTGCTACCTCTTGATTCAGGTAGCTCCCCAATTGGCCTCACGACGCTGGGTGGACGCCGCACAGGCACCATCATCTGGAGTACTCAAACGGTCACCCGTCCAAGCTCTAACCAGACCCAGAGCTGCTTGACTTCGGTGATCTTACGGGAACCGGTAGACCAGCTCGGCTAGGGCGTGTTACATATATTTCAGGTTATATTTGAATGATTACCTCGAACTTTTTTTAGTCGTCAATACCACTTATATCCCTTGGCCTCTGGAGTCGACATTTTTCTCATATTTCTTAATTTCTCAGTTTTCTCGTACCGTAAAGCGGGGCTACTTTGACAGGTTTTGTATTGTTTTAGATGTGTACACGGGACTCTTACTGCAACCAGTCAATGGTACTATTCTCATCATAACAATAGGAGTCTAGGTTATCACATCCACTACTGAACTTAAGTTTCTGCAAGTAAGTTTCGGCGGGGAAAATTAAAGAATTACCTGTCAAAGTAGCCCCACCCCGGGGGCTACTTTGACAGGTAATTCTTTAATTTTTCCTGATGTATTTGCTGCGTAAGGTCAAAGTTACCCGACGTATAGGGTTACTTTAACATGGAATTAATGTAAATCCAGTGTAAAACAGTTTTGGTCATGGGTAATATATGCTGTATGCTTTTTAACCAGGAAATCTTTAATTTTTCATAATTATACACCATTATACAAATTTTTCTTAAAGCTTTACTTTTAATATACCTCTACATGTAACAACGGAATGAAGACTTTAATCGTCAACATCACAATCGTAACAAGCGTACTGAGGATTTTTGGATCCATTATTGCAAAACCCACACACCCATTTTTCGTACCTGACACACTGAACCCACTCTCTTCCGCTCTTATAGTTTCGAAAGTCGCACATACAGATGGCACAGGTGTTTTCGTCATACCCTTTTATTTTCTTCGCCTTCTTTCCCTGGTGGAGTCTCTTTTGGAGCTGCGATGGTTGCCCGGTTTCCAGTTCTTCTACTATTGGTTCCTCGACGACCACCTCTTCCGTCGCCAAGGGCTCTCCGACGTCTCCCTCTTCCAACCTCATATCTGGTCCCGCAGTTTCCGATTCTTCTTCCCGTGGGAGCAACCGCTTTCTAGGAAAAGCCAAAATCTTTTTCCCTCGCTTCGCTCCGCTCGTGGTTGGTCCCGCTATGGAATCGTGAAGAAACTCCAGGAGACTTGCGTCCATGTCTCTCTCAAGCTGTGTGCTATCGGGCTCTTTGGGTAACTTTGAGAGGGGAGCTTCAACGTTGAGGGGAACCAGACCTGTAGCGCGGAATCCTGCCTTCAGGTTCTCGCCTACGGTGAGAGCCAGGGAATCCATGAGTCGGGACAGTAGACCAGGAAACTGTTCCTTCGGAATCGATCCGCTTCGTCGGGTCTCCTTCCGCCATGAGCTCACTACGGTTCTCCACTTCTTCTTTAGTGGACCATACACACTCACGTCCAACGGCTGGAGCAGATGCGTCGAATTGGGTGGTAGAGCAGCCACGTAGATGTTCCTCTCCTTGGATCCCTGAGTGACAGCAGGGGAGAAATGGCTGGCGAGATTGTCTCCAATAACAATCTTAAGGTCACTCGGGGACGTGTTCTTGTCGAGGTGTGGGACAAGAACATCGAAGAACCACGTCTCGAACAAGTTCATGTCAAACCACCCACTTGGGCTGCTTGCGTATTTGGTTCCCGGCGGACCTCCTTTTGTCCAGTTCTGGTAGAGATTTTTGGACTTGTATTCAATCATTGGTGGCAGAAGATGGCCCTCAGCCGACCCGCAGAACATGATGCTTGTTGACATTTTGGAATGTTCCATCACCCGCTCCACACGTCTACATCCTCGAGGAACAATAGCCTTTGCAGCTCCAGGATCATCCACGACACAAGTTTCTTCGTAGTTGAAAACTTTCTTAGGTTCAGCAGTCTCCAGGACACTGGATATGTTCTGAAATAATTTCTTGACCTTTGACTCTCCAACTCGTTCTCTTGCACTCTTGATGTTCGTCGCCAATCGTTCACTTAAGTTGTTCCTTGCAGCGAACGCCTTCACGAAGTCGGGACCTGGGACGTTCGTCCTTCCTTTCCAGTGCTCCACAATTCGCCCCTGCTTCTCCACGTACTTGGATGTAATGTGACAAATGTCACTGGATGTCATTGGAAAGCCCCAACTGCTTGCCGTAGTTAGGGACTTGGCAAGCATTTGCTCCTCCACTTTTTCCAACACAGGTGGATGCCCTCCCATGTGCCTACCGTGGACTTTATTAAGCAATGTGGTGCGCGGGATTCGGAATGTCTTGCTCGCTTCGGCATGGGACATCACCTTCTTGATTGCATCCAGCGCTCGCTGAATCTGCTCCTCGGAGTAGTTCCGATACTGCCGGGAACCTGGCTTTCTTTTGTAATGCTTCACCATTTCTTCCTTACTGTTAACTGGTCCCGACGCAGATTACGGTACCGTACTAGAGACAACACGTGCTACTGGCTTGGAAGAACTTTCTGTAATGCTCTGTTGATTGTAAAGAGCAAGGCAGACAAGATTGAACCGTAGTGTCCAGCCGGCTGTACTAAAAAATGCGTTCGTTATCAAACAATATTCTCACAACACAACAATGGTACCAGTATCACAACAATTTTCGACGTTTGTTTGTTTCTTGTGTGAGCCTTATCCATTGTTCATTAAACAATGTAACAATGACAAATAACAACAAAGAAAGAAAAAATACGGTACTTATTATTTACATTTCATTTTCTTTTTGAGGTGGTTTACGGCTCGTTGATAGATACCGTATCAGACTTATGCATGAAGGTGTATGCAACGACGCTCACAGGAAGGAAGAATCACTCATCTGTCAAAGTAGCCCCGCTCTATGTCAAAGTAGCCCCGTTTTACGGTATATATTCTCGTTTTAACAATTTTCGTACATATCTTGTTCACATTATGCACAGAAAAACTTTGCTTCACTCATTTTGAACTTCTTCAATATGTCACGAGAATTTAAGAAGAATTGAAGCGCAAAATTTGAATAAGTTTTGGGGCCATGAAGCAGTGTAGATAAATATACGTGGATAAAAATATTCTAATACGTAGATATAAAATAACCTAACCTAACATAACTTGACTTTTCTAACCTAACCTAACCCTTTAGCTTAACTTGTAAACAGTAAAAGAAGGCAAAAGCTAAAAGAAATGCCATCTGAATGTGGTGCTATTAGTATTCCTCCGCGTGTGGCCATATCCTGCTCGGAATCAACTAGAGTGCGTACTTAACGAATTAATTATTATAGTGTGCTTTCAGTAACAGGTATTCTGTCTACATATCGGGTTGTGTGTATGGAACTATCATAAACAATTATTTTAAAAAATCGAATTGTGTTGAGCGTATAATACAGGTCAATAGAGTCAATACTTAAGTTTGGAGTAGACAAAGTAAATTTTATCCGAATTAACAAATGGAGTCTTGAATATTAATTCCCTTGAATCAAAAGAAAGGAGGTCAATGTAACATATGCATAGAACACTAGCATGTATGGATATCGGAGAAGATTCTGAAAGCTACTATGGAATAAATAGAACTATGCTGATGGTTTCTCCGTGTGATAACGAAATTGTGCTTTGGCACTGGAGGAATACTTAGCGAAAGAGGGACAAAAGCTTGACCTGAGGGTGAAGCAAGGAAGTCAAGTTTCATGACAAATTAGATCAAACTGTATAATGAAAAAATATATAAAAAGAAAACATTTCTTGTATGTTGTACTTGTTTTATTTTTGTTTCTCAGATAGGCATTCTCGAGCGAATTAGCTTTTGTAATTATTTCCTAACGGTCCATTTATTTTTCTTTTCAAAATATAAATTAAAAAAAATTATGGTATCGATAAATAATAGAATATTCTAGCATCTGTATAAAAAGGTAAACATAATCACTGCAAATGCAAGCTAAACCTTAAGAGAATTTGGTAAATGAAAAATTTCGTGATTCATCTATACTAAACTATTTGCTTAAGATTAAATATATTTCTTATATATAGATATTCAATAATAATCTAGTAGAAATAATACTGTTTCTAATCCAATATTTCCATAGATGATTATTCGCAGTCGCGAATTCATTCATTTTTCGGGGAACTCTTTCGGTCGTACTACCAACAATAAGGCATTCTTAATCTAGGAGCTAAATACATATATTAATTAGTTTGATTCACAGGACAGTCGGATGTAATACAAATATAATAAAATCTTTGCTTAACTGGTTCGTGGGTAGGAATACATATAATTGAATTTCATAAATATTTGGTAAGACGCTGAAGATCTGGTCAAATATAAAATAAGCCAAACGTTACAAAAAATGTTGGAGAATACTGAATTTCTATAGAAGACGGGAATGAAAAAATCTCTTCTTTGAATAATTTACGAATCTAGTGCTTTGAAATCAATCGAATAATCAACTCGCGGAACGCATTTAGATTCCTTCTCTGTAAATAATTTTTACTTATGAATTTCAATATTCTTCCCTTAAAGAAAAAAGTATCTTGGGAAGATTTATGATTCAATCTTACTGGCATGATACTATTATTAAATCTCATCGAGATTATAAGAGGTCGCGTTTAATCGGTTTTAGCTTGATAAATAATCAGCCTTAATATAAAAAAGTCTGAAGCAAACTTCTTAATCTATATTATGAATTTACGGGCTTACTAATCTATATCACTCAACTTTATCACAACTAAAACTATAACTTATCTTAAAGTAGCTGTGATTCTCACACCCTTAAAGAAATTCATTATCTAGTTGTACAACCGCCGAGGTTCGACATTCCTCTCCTCTCAGCCACATTCACACATAATCTTATAAAAAAAATCCCTTGTAAAATTATAGAAAAAAGAACAGAAATATTGAAACTTAATCTAATAAGATATTATTTCTATCCAGAGATAGAAAGAACTCACTTAAATTTACACACAAAATTATTATATATTTACCTTTCTTATTCTTAACAGGCTCATGCATAGTCCCAATGCCTGCAGTGTCCTTCAAAATCAGAACACACAAAGATACCACCAGATACCACCGATATTCCCAATTTATCGTCCAAATTCTGCACCAACTAGTCATCTTTTCCTCTCCGAGTCGAAGATACCATAACCCACTACTTTCTTCGCGATCTTCCAGAGATCGAGAAGCCAGCTAATTGCTTATAAAGTAAATTATCCCACTACCTTTCTTTTCACTCTCCTCGAATTAAGGAATTATATAACCAACATACAACTAACGACTGCATGCTTCATGTCCTCCTGCCCGAGTCGGAGATGCAATAGACCACTACATTTCTTCCGGATCTCCCCGAGATCGAGAAGCCACTATTCTACATTTATTTCCCAGCATGCCTTATAATTATAAAAAAAAAAATACATTAATAGCCTAGTTTCCATATAATAAAAGAAAGTAATAAAAGTTAAACAATAACTCCAATAGAATCGAACACTTGATTCTTAGATTAAGAATTAAAATTAAATCATCTTTAAGCAATAAAATGAAATCTTAATCTACACTAACACACATAAAAATTAGTGAAGAAGCCATGAGGGTACCTATTGATCCACTTTACAAATAATCTAAGAAAATCTTGTAAGTCTCGATCCGATACCCAGATTAAAAAAGTATTATTTACTGTGACTATTTTGTCGATTCTCCCCCGTTTCTGGGGTAGAAAAAGATAGACTCTATCGTCTATATTTTTGACAAAAATAGTTACTTTCTTCTAACGAAGAAAAATTAAAGAAATAATTGATCCGAGGCCAACACAAAACACGACTCCCTTCTGACCGAATCTGCTCTTCTCAACAGCCCGTTATCGACTCCTTCGCTTCTGTAACAGCCACTGGAGGATGCTACCAGGTGCGTAAAGATGAAACCGGAATTTATGTACAGAAACGACACAGTGATTGGATGCTATTTTATTCAAAGCATTGGCCATCGCTAGCGATACATTTCTGCCATTGTTCCGGCAATGTGTAGATGCCAGACCAAAAAAACTGTGCCTCTTGTGCTGCAAACCAGTCATTCAGCCATTTTCGTACATTTTCGTAAGATGTGAAGCGCTAGTCAGCAAGTGCATGTCCCATGGATGCAAATAAGTGAAAATCGGAAGGCGCCAGGTCTGGTGAGTAAGCCTGCATGCGGAAGGATTTCCCAGCCAAACCTCGCAATCGTTTCCGTGACCGGTTTTCCTGTGTGGGAGGGTGCATTATCGTGAAGCACAATCACTTTATGTTTTCTTTGGTCATATTCTGGTCGTTTTTCATGCAAAGCTTGATGCAAATCGATCATTTTTGTCGGTAAAGTTAGGTATTAACGGTTTCACCAGGTTTCAGCAGTTCATAATAGATCACTCCCTTCTGATCCCACCAAACACAAAGCATTGTCTTCCGTCCATGGCGATTTGGTCTTGCAGTCGATGTCGCCGGTTCTCCTGGAGTTACGCTTAGGATTCTCGAAATAGATCCACTTTTCGTCACCAGTCACAATTCGATGGAGAAATGATTTCCTTTTGTACCTGGCGAGCAGAATTTCGCAAGTGGTTTCTCGGTTTTCCTGCTGTCATTCAGGTAATGCATGTGGAACTCATTTTCCCACTTTCTGAATCTTGCCCATGGCTTTTAAACATATGGAAACTGCTTCTCCTGTCACATTTAATTGATCCGCGAGTTGTTGTTGCGTTTGAGCGTAATCCTCATCCAACAAAGCCTGTAATTCGCTGTCTGCAATTGAACTTTTTCGGTGTTCCACGTTCTTCGTTTCTCACGTCAAAATTGCCACTTTTAAATTTTGTAAACCACGCATAGTACTGTGACTTACCAAGAGCATAGTAAGCTTCGACAAGCATGCGATGCGATTCTACCGCAGTTTTCTTCAAATGGTAACAAAAAATCAATGCTGTCCGCACATCGTAGTTTGTAGGTACAAATTGCGCCATGTTCAACGCTATTAAACACTACACTATGACATAAAACTTGTCTGGTTGTGAGTTGCAAATCGTTATCAGCAGTCAAAACAAGCAAGTGGCGCCAAGGACGCAGTTTTACGGTAACCACAGTGACAGCTAACGCCGTCTATGCACAAATTCCGGTTTCATATTTACACACCTGGTATATGTGACGTTAAGAAAAACTCCTTATGCCACGATTGGCTTATTTAAGGGAAACAGAAACGCGGAGAATTTTACTCCAATTTAAATTTGGCGAGCTTCAGCCTCCTATTCTACAATTTCTGCAGATGTTTCTGCCCTTAAAAGTTTCAGAATTTTAAACAGGGAAAGAAAACCTAAAAGCTAGATTCCCCAATTTATCACACAGAACTTTTTTTTTCCTAAGAACTATTCTGTCAAGCAGACGTTCTGTTGACCACGTCATCGTTTTTACGAGGGTCTCAATTAAAAATTATAAAAATTCTTGATTGATATTCCACCAATCTAATTAACTGTTGGTATTTATTTCAAATCTTTATATAAAACTCTAAGTAACTTTCAGTACAATTTCTGAAACATTACAACTGAGACTGTTGTGCTAAAGACTTCTGCCACTACGTGGTACGAGACACGTCATATCCTTTTGCTAAGTCTCAAGGGAACTAAGCGGGTTAGACATCTAATGTCCGATCTATATTTTCTCGTTGTGCGCCCATTAGTTCCCTAGCAACTCTTTGGCGAACCAAATTGGATGTGTTGTTCAAAAACCTGCATTTGCAGACAGCATGGTGAGCCTAATATCTGCGCCACCTTTTTTCAATTGCACGATGAAACTTCTAAAGCAAAATCCTGATACCTTCATTTCCTGGAGGAGGGAATGTAGCTGGTAATGGCCGTGATCAATCCTGCAGGAAGGTAGTATTGGCTCAAAATACCCGGCTTTGGACGATAGGCTCCGTGGAAAATAAAACTGGAACAGAAATATATGTGGCGACTCCCTATTGTCAAATACTTCTGGTGAGGACAAGTTAAAGGATTTGGAGAAAAAATCGTGCATGAATAAAATGAGACATCATAGGATTTGCAGGATGGAAAACAATAGAACTACAGTCGTGACCTACATTCTACTTCAAAACAACAGACAATAGGAAACCCACAGGCATTGAATTTACATTAAAAAATAAAAACACAGATAGCATAAATCTAAGTAATTTCACATATAGTGAACATAAAGAAAACAACAAATAAAAAGGAAATTACATAAATGTGTGCTCCAATAAATCACATTAGGAAGAGGAAATAGAGAATAGAAGATAGAGAATATTAGTAGATAATAGCAAATTCCTTTATAAAATAGTAGTGGGGGGACTTCAGTGCAAAATTACGAACTAAGCGGAGTAGTGACACGGAAGGGGAAACTTTAAATTCAGTAAACAACAGGGGATAGAAATTAGTGCAATTTTTTCAGAACCCAACAGACTGTTCATTTCGAATATACTTTCAAGAAGTAATGGATCTGGCTGGGCCCAAATGGGACAAAAAATGAAATAAAATAGATGTGTGTGTTCGGAACAGTTTCGAAATCTCAAAGTGATTTTAGAATGGTGATATCTAAGTTGAAACTAAACAGAAGACTAGAGAGGAAGATGTTTATCACACTAGAAACGACAGTTTTAGATTTAGAAAATCTATCAAGAAACAGATATAAATTGGAAATAGTACCAAACAATAGACTCAGGGCTCTGAAAGAGATGGATCATCAAGAAGATATCAATCTCTATATATAAAATTGAATGTTATTCTGTTTGCGTTATCATCCAAACGGGTATGTTTAGTTATCATATCAGTCGCCATCTTGGATTCAAAATGGCCGCCCAAAACCATTTTACAGACCATTTGAGCTAGATATACTCAATTTGGCATAAAGGTGTATTATCGAAAGTAGTTTAAGACGACATTACAGCATTTTAAAAAAAATCGCCATTTTGAATTCAAAATGGCCGCCCCAAAACCATTTTCCACGCCGTTCGAGCTAGAGGAATGAAATTTGGTATGAAGGTGTATCATCACGAGTAACTCACGATAATATAAGAAAACGTTAAAAAGAGTCGCCATCTTTCATCCAAAATTACCGGCCCAAAACGAATCACGAGTAGATTACAATAAATGGAGCAAACCTCTCTTATGTGGGCGCAGCCTTTATTCACCCCGCACCAACGACCCGACAAATCAGTTAGTGAAGAAATAAAGTACTGACTGAAATTATAAGAGAGACAGCCAGGGAAATAGCAGGTATCAAAATGAAAATGAAAACCAAATTAAGAAAAAACTTAACGTTTGATGAAGAAAAGAGGGAAAATGAAAGAAAGAGAAAAGAGCATAAAGATGAGTAAATACATGAAAATTAAACGATCAGGAAGAAATAAGGGAGGATGTAGGAAAATAAAACAAAATCTTTTTAGGAAGGCAATCGAGGACATCAAGAATTCGATGTAAACGGAACAGCAGCTCATGATAAAGAAAAACAAACAATGACAGTTAAGAGACCTGATGGGACCGTAGGCAGAAATGAGTAGGAAATTATAGAAATATTTGAAAATTTCTGTAGAGAATTGAACTATTCCGATGAGATACTAGGATACGAAGAGAGAAGAAAACGAAGTAGATGTTCCAGACTTAATGAAAGAAGAAGCGGATATAGTACTTATAGGGATAAAGAAGGTAAATCTCCAGGAGAAAATTGACTCACAGCAGAGATAGTTAAATGGGGAGGTGAAAACATGAAGGAACTTACCAAATGGTCTCAATGTGCTTCAGGAAATAACCTCGAGTGGAATAATGGTATCATTATTCTTAATCCAAGAAAGGGGACAAAGAATGCATCGAAAACTACAGACCAATTAGTTTATTATCAGTTTAAAAAATAAACAAGACCTCCTGAATAATGTGGAATGAGAATTAAATAGTCAGAACAAGCTGGATTTCTTAGTGGATTTAGCTCAACGAATCATATACATGTTTTGAATGCGGCTATGGAGAGGAATAATGAATATGAACTTCCACTGTGCCTGGAATTCATAAATATTGAAAAAGACTTCGATTTGGTCTCCTTGGCAGCAGTGTTTATATAAGTCAGTTGAACATCAAGGCATCGAAGGTTATTATTACATATTATTACATTCCTACACAACATATACTCAACTGTCACATCTGTCAATAGGCTATTTTAAGAGAGTGGTAAATTCAAGGTTGGAAAAGGGAATAAGACAAGCATACTCAATTTCTTCAAACCTGTTTTCTGCAGCTCTGGAATAAATGATAAAAAATTTAAACATGGATGGTGTTGGAATTTAAAATTATGGTAAATGTCTTGATTTCCTAAAATTCCCTGATGATATGTCTTTAATTGAAATGCGAAGGAACTGGAAATCAAAACGGACGAATTAAGTAGAGTTTGAAAATACGAATTAAAATGAATTTAACAAAAGTAAAGGACAACCGCATCTGAAAGGAAAGGAATAAAGATTACGGAGACAAAAATTGACATATTTGATAAGTAGGCAGTCTCTTAATTGCCTAGGACAGCTGGAAAGATCGAGGAAATAAATAGAAGATGAAAATAACATAATGCTTGTTCAAGAGACTAAAGAGCTATTCCTACTTTCCATAGGTTGCGTGTCTAAAACTCGACCAATTGAAAGGTGTACTAAATGAAAGTTGCCATCGTCCTAAGTAATTTTTTTTTTTCGCCAAACATCGGCAAGGCACATTTTTCGGCACTTAAAACTAACGTACAAGTATAAGGGATACGACTTAAGTTTCGTTGGACTGGCCTATAATCGTTTCCGGAAAACATCAGGAACTTAGTGTTCTTTTGGACTCATGTATATGGAAGTCACGATTTCTGGACTAGGGAATAGGAAATGAAATATTTTGATATGTTGTAAAGCTAATTAAGCTTCTCCTAAAGAGTCTACGATAGTTTCTGAAAGACATCGATAACGTGGTGTCTTCGGCACTTACGCACATGGAAGTATATGAAAAGGACACTAAACACACAGCCAAAAATTCTTAAGATGATAGATCAGGCGAGTAAGGCGGCAGCAGCTGTAACGGTACTCACAATTGTTTTGTATAAATTCTGATTAATATTTTTGTCACTATGTCGTCCATGAAGCTTTAAATTGTGTAAGATCACTTTTGAAATAATTAAGATAACAATCGGATAAAATGTAGATAAAATCAGATAAGAATAGCAATTTTCTCAGTTGAGCACTTTTAAAAGCATTAAATGGCGTATTTAAATTCCTTTGCATATGTACTTATCAGAGCACAAGATGGAGTATTGAAACTCCCATATGTATTATACAAGAAAGCACAAATGGTGTTTAAAGAATTCTAAATGTAAAATATATGTATGTATTGAAAATATTGGTTTGGTACAGATATTGATGGCGTCACGAAACGAAAACTTCCGAAGCACCCAGACAGAATATAAATAAGCCAGCCTCAGGGGGTTCTGAATCAGATCTTCCTGGGCTACGGCCCAGATCACATCAAGCTCTCTTGCTCGGTGTTATCTTCTTGGACATTGTTCACTAATAAACCATTATTATCTCAACTTTTCTTGTATTCTTTAATGGTTCTTACCTTGTGGCTCTGCTTTATCAGCTCTTGTTTTACACCTTGTCCTTACTCTAGCTCGTCTTCAATAGGCAGGCGGAGTTCCTACAAACCCATTACTTAGCGTTGGCTCGTCTTCAATAGACAGGTAGACGCTATTATCCAACTCTAGCTCGTCTTCAATAGGCAGGCGGGGTTCCCAACCTATTACCGGTGTCGGCTCGTCTTCAATAGGCAGGTAGACACTACTCCAACTCCGGCTCGTCTTCAATAGGCAGATAGGAGTTACCCATCCTAATCCTGGTGTCGGCTCGTCTTCAATAGGCAGATAGACACTACTTCAACTCCGGCTCGTCTTCAAGATGCAGGTAGGAGTTATCCACCCAATCTTGGCTCTGGCTCGTCTTCAATAGGCTGATAGGAGCTGCTCAGCCTATTCCCAAAGGGGTATCAACTCGTCTTAAATAGGCAGGTAGATGCTTCATTCCTGGCTCCGGATCGTCTTCAATAGGCAGATAGGGGTCCTTTACCATTCCTTGGCTCTGGCTCGTCTTCAATAGGCAGGTAGGAGTCATTCTACCCCACCTTACTCTTTTTCTCTTTCATTCTCTTTGCTTCCATTATTAAATAGTTACCTTTCAGCTCCGCGTTGGTTTATCCTACACCCAGATGCCGTGGCACATTTAAAGATATAATATATTTCTCCTGGGATCATATCAGGTGGATAGCAGCAGTAGCAGTAACAGTCGTCTCGGGACGTATTATTATCGTCCAGCGTGGGGCCATCTAGTGGACGATTTTGCAGGTAGCAGCTCTCTATCTCTCTCTAGGACGTAACACAGCACTAGTGAGATGTGTTACTCCACCAATAGGACGTACTACATCTTTGATCGAATTGCGAGTATACGATACGCATGCTAGACAGTTCCTTACTCCGCAAACTCTCTCTCACATCTGACACACACTTGCCACGATGGCGCTCAAGGTCGACATCAAATGAAGCACGGTTACCACATTTCATTACGAGAACACTAGCGCCAATTGAGGGAATTTTTTGACACTACCTCGTAAAAGAACCACGTTATTAATGACTAAGACACACTGTATGGAGGTGAGAGGAGATTCTTCAACTGCGATCCTTATACCTTAGCTAAGAGTTCTTAGTTGACCTACGTTAACGAGCGGAAAAATATTAATACAACTTCTTGAGTGCAGTACTCGTTCTGGGTTAGGAAACGTAAGAGAACGCTTGCAGAAGTGGGCTAGAAAAGATAAGGGTACGCTTACACCCAAGGTCCGTGGACAGGCCGCTTCTTCTCTCCTCTTCTGAAGGTCACTCCAAAACTACCCTTATACACACACGAAGGGTGGGCGTAGCAGTGTGACGTCACGGGGGTGAAGCGGGAAAACAGTTACGTGTTTGGTGGCCTTTGCTTGAGTGTGTTGACGAATATTCCTCTGCGGTGTGCTTTTATTTATTATTTTCCTTGTTCTTCTACCGTGTGTGTGAGTGTGTTTATGTGCGATTAGTGGTGTGTGAAGTACCAATTCGGATAGAAAAATGCCAAATTGTTCCGTGAGCACCTGTCGAAATCACAGCCGAATGACGAAAGGAACTCGCGTTGTTTACCATAAGTTTCCTTGTGATGTCAAGCTTCGAAAAGTTTGGGTCAGCAAATGCTACAGGAAAGACAAAGTTAATGTAGAAAATGCTCGCATTTGCTCTGAACATTTTCGAGTGGAATCGTACGAACGTGATTTAAGATCAGAATTATTTAACGTGTCTCCAAAGAAGAAATTGAAACCAGATGCTGTGCCTTCTCTACATCTTCCAGTTTCGTACCAGCAGTCAGGTGAGGAAAACAATTCCCGGAAGGAACGATTGGAGGTGAGGAGTATTAAGAAAAAAATTTTGTCCGAGGTAAGAGAAACAGAAGTAAATGGTAGTGCCTTATTGAATAACAAAGACAAAACATCTGCTTTATCCCCTGCGAGCTCTATAGAAAGCAACCAAATTGAACATTCATATCAAACAGATATTCTTTTAGATGAGAACGAAAGACTAAAATCCGATATAAATGCATGTCATGTTAAAATAAGTAAGTTAGAAGCTAAGTTGCATGAATGTGAGAAAAAATACAAGAAGCAATTACAATCAAAAATACAGTTTAGGACAAACCAGAGGAAAACGTTTACAAAAGTAGTCCATGAAAAAGTGAAAAGTATTTTGAGTAAAATGTTTACTCCAGGGCAAATTAAGATGATTTTAAGTGGAAAGCAAAAACAAAGATGGGGAGAACAAGATATTATATCTGCCTTAACACAACGTTCTCTCAGTGAGAAATTGTATAATCATCTGCGGTTGAAAGTGCGAATTCCTCTTCCCAGTGTCAATACGCTTCGGCGTTGGGCTCAGAAATTGCCATTTTCCCCTGGTCTTCTCACACCTGTTTTACGCATCATGAAAGAACAGTCCCAATACCTGAGCGAGTTTCAAAAGTTAACTGTCTTGATGTTCGATGAAATGAATGTTAATTCACGCATTTGTTATGACAGTGAAGATGACGTAATTTTAGGTCCTTCTAGAAACGTACAGGTTGCAATGGTCCGTGGCCTAACTAGTGACTGGAAACAGCCCATTTATTATAATTTTGATAAAGTTATGAGCAAAACATTGCTTCTAGATATAATTTCAGAAGTTCAATCTGCAGGGTACAAGATCATAGCTATTGTTTCAGATTTGGGGGGTAGTAATAGAAAATTGTGGAATGATTTAGAAGTAAACTCTAACCAAACCTATTTTGCGAATCCTGGTTTTCAAAATGATAAAATATGGGTGTTTGCAGACGTACCTCATCTAATAAAATTATTGAGGAATCATTTTCTAGATAGTGGACTTAAAGTAAACGACAAATTCATACAGAAAGATATCCTAGAGACTGTCCTAAAGGTTGATTCTGGTGAACTCAAAATTTGTCCAAAATTAACATGGGAACATATCACAATACAGAAAAATGATAGACAAAGGGTAGCAATGGCAATGCAAACATTCTCTCAACATACAGCTACTGCTATTGGCTATATTATGCCAGAACAAAGTCATGCATCAAGTTTTTTCCATCTGGTTAATAATTTTATTGACGTAATGAATTCTGGTGTACCTTACAATGATAACAAACTGAAATGTGGTTTTGGTGTGAATTATGACGATCAATTAGAAGTACTACAGCAGATGGAACAAACGATCACCCAGCTTAGAGTCATCGGAAAAAGTTGTTTGCTTCCTTTCCAACATGGTTTTCTCGTTTCTCTCCGGAGTCTAAATGGAATGTATTTAGAGTTAAGAGCAAATGGTATGGATTATATTCTAACGAGAAAATTAAACCAAGATGCTCTAGAGAACCTTTTTTCTCAGCTTCGAGGGTTAGGCAATTTTTACAATAACCCTTTACCAGTAGAAGTGAAACACAGATTGCGTCTGTTAATATTAGGATGTCGTCTTCCCCATCCTCCCAGCGCACCTGTACAAGAAACAGGTGAGAAACTTGTGACAGAGTCTCTCCTGAAAGGGTTATTGCAAGAGGATAAATCTAGAAAAGATGTGAAAAGCACTAAAGAAGAAACGGGTGTTAATTTAGATTTAAGCTTAGTGTCCACTGATCTTTTAGACTTTGACAGGAAGGAAACAACAGAAGCATTGAAATATGTTGCTGGTTACATTGGAAGAAAATGTAGAAATGATGATGCTGTTTTGTTGCAAGGCACGCCTACTGGTAACAATGAATGGATTGAGGCATTGTCGCGAGGTCATCTGGCTTATCCCTCACCTAAATGGATAGAAACTATTAAGCAGTGCGAATCAATTTTCCTAAATTTTCACGGGAAAACTATACGGCGCAGCAAAAACGTGATAGGTGATCTTTTCGGTATTTTGAAGAAAAGATTTCCTGAAGAAGATCACAAGTTGCTGAGACTTTTCAGCAGATCAAGAACATTTTTTAGGATTCGCTATCTCAATGCCAAGACGAAAGACATTAAACGAAGGAATAATATGAAACAAAAGCAGTGGCTACAAAGCTGTTCTTCTCGTGCTAGTTTACTGGAATAGGTAAGTACAATATTCTGCTAACCACTTAGATTTTAATTATTATTATTTTTACCTATTTTATGTTAGCTTTTCTTTTCGTTAATTTTTTTTACATATTTGCGAAATTCTTCGAAACCGCTTGCGCAGAATCTTTTCGTTTGGAATGCACATGTTTGAAGCACACAGATGAGCTACGGAAGGAACAACCCCGCTGGCTTTCACCAGCGTGACGTCAGTCTTTAACTGTCACGTGAGTAAACAAGTGGGAAAACGAAATCTATAGTTATGGAACGACCTTTAAGACAGAAAAGCGAGCGGCCTGTCCACGGACCTTGGCTTACACCTAGTGGGAGCGAGTGAGTATTGAAAATAAAAGCAATTAGCTCCCATTAATAAAAAGGTAGGAGTACACCAAATCCAAAATGAAAAAAGTAAGGCCACGGTGGCCCCCTCGTGTTCCTCACTTCATGCACTGCTTAGGGGCCGCGGTGGCTCAGTTGGTAGAGCACTCACCTCTGGTGCTAGGGGTCGTCGGATCGATCCCTACTGATGCCATGTGGGCTTTGCGGTGGGTTTTCTCGGTGTTCTCCCGTTTCCTCCCAGTTTCTTCACTCCACCAGTTCATCCCATTATCATCCATACGGCCTGTGCCATAGTTGCCTAAAGGCCTTACACAAATTCAATTAAATTCAATTGGAGCACTGCTTGCGTGACAAGGTACTAACCACGCCCACTCATCTGTGAATATAATCCCAGTTTCAACTGTAACCTTTAAGAAATTAAATAATTTATTAAGTTAATATTCTCCTGACGCATATACACGTTCCAAGACAAACGTACAGAAACGTACAAGTTTTTATTAAAATTATATAAATTTAATTTTAAGGCGGAAGGGAATAAAGACTTGGGTAATATAGGTATATAAACACAGACAGCCTCCAAAATACCTTGTTGTTATCTTGTAGGAAAGGAGGATGATAAATATACCACTTTGCTTTCCGCACAGAGCTAATCTGCTCGCTAGGCGAACTAATTCAAGAGAATTCTCTCTCTCTCTCTCTCTGTCTCCACACACACTATACGTGGCTCTTCTTCATTTCCTTCCTCTCGTCTTTTTTTAAGGCTTCTTCCTCCAGTGCTTGGACTCCGAGGCACCGCAACCCGTTTCATTACCAGAGAAGCGAGTCTGCACTATAAATCAGAGTAGGCTCACCAACACACGCAGGTGGGAAAATGCCTTCCACTGCATCTTCAGCAGTTTTCCTCTGGAAACGCTCTTCTTTTGTTTGATTGCGCTTTGGTTTTCTTTTCCATTTTCGTAATGAACCATTTGGCAAAGTGTTTGAGCCGTTCTCTTTTGTAAATTCCAGTAAATCGAACGGAATTCTTTTTTTCTCGCCATTTTCTTTCTTGTTGCTTTCGGTTAATCTATTCTCAGTAACGTAAAGAGTCATTTTATTTTTAAATTCAAATGCATTTGTTATGTATGTAAACTGTATCATATATTCTGAAATGCCTTCCTCCATAGCTTCTTTTAGCTTACCGTTACCAGCAAATTTTCAGTATCCGTAAAAATTCACATCCACTTTTGACGAAAGGTACAAATAGTGAAGTTCGTACCATTTTTATTGTGTGCAATTGAGAAATATAATAGAAAATATGGTGTTTTAAAGTTTCCCTACGCCTTGTTAAGTGTTTCCTCTAGTGGTTTCTATCTTGACGCGGCGCAGTGCAGGTTAGTACGTAAGTTTTAAACTGAGGGGCATAACTTTAAATCTTTGTAGATGTTTGAGTATATTTCTCCGGTCTTTGTCTTTTTCCGAACGATGTGGGTGTTTCTATGTAAGTGAATTTGAATATTATTTATACCCTCCAGACATCTCAGGCGCAGACCAGGATAGAGTGGAAGAGAGGATATTCGAAGAAGTTGGCCAGGGCCTAGTTTGCAGGTATCATCCTAGCATTTACGTCATTTATGACTGTGGAAAACCCGCAGTCAGGATAAGTGATCGCTAGAATTCTAACCAGGACATGCCTATTGCTAAGTCCACGTTGTATCAACTAAGCTACGGCCGCCCGGTGTTACCGGTAAAAAGTAGAATATGTTGTGATCATTCTTACTAATACAAATGACGAACTTGGCCGAATAGACAAATCGCATAACAATTTAATAAAGTTAGCAAAGTTAATAGAACGTAATGCTTTTATGATCATAAGAAATAACATTCGTAAAAACAGATAACAAACAACACATGCAATTATCTACCATTATCTAAACAAGCTTGCACTAACATTGATAGTTAGCCTGCGTTAGGTTAGATTTCCAAAATGACATTATAAAACATTCCTTGCATAAGACGAAAGAATACTTTTCCACATCATTCCGAAAGAACTATCATTTCATGCATTTCCACATAATAAGCCATAGATAGATTACTTTCCAAAGATAATGTTAAAACCAACATCAGATTCTAGTGAGCAATTCCAAAATATAAGTAACATCACCTTTATATTTGCATTGTTGAAACAAGCATCCATTACGTGCATAGAAAACATCACTTCGCAACATCACAATATTACGATTTTACCTTTATGATTCGATTATCACGTTCTAAAATGATATCTGGTTATTTACACCTAAAAACCAATGTCGGGTAATATTCCTGCTGCACTTCTACGCAGACTATAATACTTAACGTTCATTACATTAAAAACAGCTGATTGTCAAATCACACACAATACCAAGTAGATTCAATATCAATAAAGTAGCACATAGCCATAAAATGATTTAATAGGTAGTGACGTCATCCATAGATTAAAGAATATATATAGAAATCTCAGCCTTCCGCTTCAAATTCCATAGATTAAGAAATTTACAGAGATGTTATCCAAAATATATTTCTAACAATCACTCCCTCTCCTTAACGCTGTAGATCACCCCCGCCATCTTGGTACGCACCTTCCATTGATTTACACGGGAATTGTTTTACTCATTTTATGCCTCTCGGATGTAGAATATTTAAGTTCTGCTTTCACAAAATTTGTCTTCGTGGTTATTTTGACTCTTGTATAGTTTTGGTTTGTGAAGTTTCTCCAAATATATAATTATAATGTATTATTAATAGTTTGCTATATAAATCACAATATGTTAACGGGAAATTATACTGTTCCTGTGTAAAATATTGCATTTCTGTAAAGTAGCATGAGTAAAAGAGAGCATGACGATAAACTGTGCGAAAACAGAAGTTAAAACTATACTCCTGAAAAGTATAAAACGAGTAAAACAATTCCCATGTTAATCAATGGAAAGTGCATACCAAGATGGCGGGGGTGATCTACAGCCTTAAAAAAATAATAATATCCTTCGCAGTCAAAATGCCTGGGAGACAAACAAAAAAATATTATCCATATCTCAAGTCATTTACCGTTCTTTCAACATCCTCCAATAGCTCTTCTTGACAATCCTTCATTAACCACGTTAACCATATATGTCTATTTTTAGAGAACAGGAAATTTTAGATACCTTCCAAAGACATTATCATATAATACCTTATCAAGATCCTCAAGAGTTTTCTCCGTGGTCATGGTTGTAGAAGTTGGAAGTAAGGGTGTTTCAGTTGTTTCGGACTTAGGTATATGTGACAACTTCAAATCCTCCTTTTTATTATTGACCTGTTGTATGTTTCCCTTCAACTCCTCTGATGCCAATTTAACAACTTTCTCAGAAATTACGCTCAACCTATCTTGATGCTCAAAGTCGATTTTAGTATTTAATTTGTCATCTAAGCATTTCTGTATAGCTATTTGATTCTTGGTCAAAATACTAATGTTTTCCTGAAGTGTGGAAACTAACTGTATCAAAGACGCCATATCATTACCAGACATATTAGGAGCTCTTGTTACATTACTTTACCTAGCCGTATGATAAATGGTAGCCCATTTTCCACATTTGGTGCTTTCATGTTATACCTCCTAGGTTCGTAAAATCTCCCCGATAATAATTTATATATCTAATTAAAACAAATTTCATCTAATCCCGTTCTTCCAAGTATAGCGTATGGTAATGACATGAGGTTTCTGTCACTAACCATGGTACATTATAAATGTTATCCTTAAAAATACACGGCAAAATTACTCTTCCCATAATCGATACTTGATTATTAGTAATGTCTCTCACTATTGGCATATCATTAGTTTCCACTATCTCCACCCGGCGTCGGGAAGTGGCGCTCCCATCGCCCAGTCAGTTTTACTGGCTGCAATCAGCCCTGGCAGCTGCTAACATCGTTGCTGCCAATGGGAAGTCCAACTGAAGGGCCAGAGTGCTTCTCTGTTGAGAATTTTTACTTCCCACTTGCGTAGGGGATTGGCGACCCCATCGCAGGTCTACGGACCGCAACGTGATGACATCACATAGCCCGAGCAGCAGACCATCGCTGCTCGTATACGGCGTA
>JAGDQP010018583.1:0-36306 GCA_022664845.1 Lepisma saccharinum | reverse complement strand
AAATATAGCGTATTTTCTCTTTGGTAGTGTCCATTTTGACGCGCGCTGACACAACACTGAGCCAACTCATCACAACTATCTGAACAGTGTTTGTAGTACGCAATCTCATCGTTTGAACGCCATTTCGTTGAACCCGATCGGACTTATACAACGCGAGATACAGATCACTGAAGCCATCTATTGGCAAAATAATGGATTACTTTTTACTACACCAGATATTTCAACTTGGGCGAAATATTTAGAAAAATCGAAAAAAAAAATACGAAAGTTGTACGTTTTTTATTATTATTATGTTTGTGGCCATCTTAATTTTCAAGTCCCAATCAATGATACAGGCAATTTTGTTTTGCAGGAAAAAACAAAACGTAAGCAGAATATTTTAATTAATTGTACCTTAATGAAAGCAACTTGACTGCGGTTTATCTTCAGTTACACAGCGTCAATGCCGAGATGATACCTTAAAATTGGTCTGGCCGACTCCTTTCATATCCTCTCTCCTACCCTATCCTCGCCTGAGCCAAAGATGACTAAATAAATTCAAATTCAGCGTCAATAAATGGTAACGTTTTAGGTTAAGGAGCGATGGTAGAAACTCAATATTATAATTTTCATTTTTTTTTTTTTTTCACTATTGACGTTCATATTTTGAAAATCCAATTCGTACTCGGCAGGCAAAATGAAATATCTTTAAGAAAGGTGAAATTCTCTTTTGTGAGACCTCATGTACAGAGCACACAAACCCAGCACGTCAAACGATACAACGGCGCAATCAAGGGAGCAAAATGGTGGATTCGGATGCACTGTTATATATTGGGCTACTGGTAGTTCAAATTGTTTTGTTTTTTTCGTCTCAGAGGCTACTTTTCATCTCGAACGTCTGGCAGCCCTGGTACAGAGTGAAAATAACTCATATGAAGGTATCCTTATATCGTGTCCTATACATATTTTTACTATCACTGTGTTGCACCTGTAGCTTTGAAAAGAGGGAATTTCCTCTATTCATGATGTTTTAAAGTGATTTCTAATTGGTTCTCTTCCCTTCGACCAGTCTCCAAACAAATCTGGTTAAAATAAATAATTTCTCTGTTACTTTTAGTGGTATTATTTATTTCCTTCAAATCAACACATGCATAATCAAGAACACAATCAAGATTTTGTTATGATGATGAAACAAAATTCTGGTAATATTCAAGACTTAGTAAGTTGGTTTGATTTTGTCGCTTAACACAAAATGCATTTCGTACGCGTTTTTTTTAGATTCCATTTAATAAAAAATAAAAATAAAAAAATCAATAAGTTTGTTTGAATTTTGTTACTTTAAACGAAACGTAAAATTTCTTACAATTGAATTGATATTAACGTCGTAAACGAACTGATGAGCGTCTAAGGATAGGACCTAAAATTTTTGTAAAGTGGGGTCCGAACCAGTCCATTCAATGGATCCCGGCGAGAATTAAACCCAAATAATTGATCCAAAATCAAGAACAAAAACTTATACAGGCCCAGAAAAAGTCATACTGGTGTTATTTAGAGTTTGCTCAGGGCAGATTCCAAAACTTGACTGTCGTTTCAAAATGCTTTTGAGATTCGGAAATATTGTTTTTCGGATTTCCGTAATTTACTCATGGGAGTTCAAGACTGCAGTTTTTAGAATTAAAGTAACAAGACTACAGAATAATATTGTCCTTTTCTTGGTTTCCGGTGCATGAGTAAGTGGTTTAGCTCACTGACTTCTAGTCAAGGAGTTGTGGATTCGATTCCCGGAGGAAGCGGGTGATTACGTAATGTCAATATATCATAATGTCGGAATTCCGGAATTGAAGTATTCCGAATTGCGGAATTGACTTACCAACACCCATATTGTGTACATCAATTCCTCTTAGGACCTTATACATCTCAAGGATTGGGTCTTGGAGCCCGAAACTCTATTGTTGTAAGTTTAGGCAGTTTTTATTTATTTATTTAAGGCTCAATGCGAGTGGGTTTTCTCGCCTTTTTCCTTTTACGTGATTTACTCAAATTTCAATGCAGGTGAACAGAAATTAACTTTTGTGAACTAAAGTTTGTTTCCTATACTTTAATAATGTGTGTGTACAAAATTAGTTTTAAAGAAATGTTAGTAGTAACTTGAAGATTGTGTGCAGACACTTATGGGACAGTATTCCGTCCTAAAATTGTCTGCACACAATCTTGAAGTTACTATCAGTAATCTTCCTCCTCCTATTAGTACCCACTCGCATTGAGTCTTAATTAGAAATAAACGAATGGAAAACGTCCTGAAAGTTGGCGCATTTAATATGCACTTACCTTGAAACATGTATACAGTTCTGTGTTCCACTTCGTTAGTTTTGGCAGGGATGCATTCATGACGGAACGTGCACTGAATTGAGACACGAGCAGGAAATCGATCAAAGAATTTATTATTATTATTGTGTGTTTCCGAATCAGAAGCTATTTGATTTGCGACCAACCATGGAAGTTGATTTTCTATTCGATTTACATTACTCTATAAATTGGTTGGCCGGGAAACCGGGACTGTCGCCCCAAAAGGCTTCTGCCATTAACTTGGAGGAGATCCCTTAATTCCTCTTGCTAAGGCTTAAGGGAACCGACCGGGGTAGACGCCTAATGTCCAATCCATACGTTCACGTCGTGGGACCTGTTAGTACCCAAGCAACTACTTAGCGAACGAACATGGATGGGCTGCTCACCAACTCGCATTAGCAGACAGCGTGGTGAGTCAAATGTCTGCATCCCTCCTTTCTTTACACATGATGGTACAAGTAAGGAAACAGCCTCGGAGGACCTCATTGCCCGGAGTACGGAATGCAGCTGGTAACGGCAGCGGTCAGTCCTGCAGGAACTCAGAGGGTCGAAATGCTCGGGTTTGAACTGTACACTGCCAGGACACCGACACGGCAACTCGAACGAACTCTCAACTGTCAGTCACTTGCAGGAGAGGACAAATTAGAAGAATTGCAGGTGGGACATCATAGGAACTGTGATATACTGAACTTATTTCATGATGTATATTCCAAGAACCGTTGCTGGTATCAAGAGGGTGAAATCTTGGTTACTAATATGTGCACTCTGAAATAAGTTCACTATAGTGCAGCTTGCTTACGGGCTATGGACCGCCATCTTGGATTTTTATCACTACCAAGGTAACTTACTTCTTTTGTTAATATAAAAGAGTGTGATTTAGGACAAGAAAACTATTTTAAAAGTTAGTTTGATTAAAATTAAAATTTGGTGGAAGGACGTTCGAGGATTTCGGGGCGCGTGGTCTCTGGCAGAATTCCTGGCCGGTATAACAAAGTTCTACTGTATTGACGACATTGAAAGCATTCATTTTTGTGCACGAACGTAGGATTAAACTATTTTGTTTTACTTTTAATCTGCGAACATTTTTTTAAGTTGCAAAATACTCTTGAGCAATTGCAGCTGCCTTCCCTCAGCCGCGTAAACAAGAAATCCTGGCGCGTGACATTCAAGCTATTCTCCTGAATCATGTTGCTATGTTGTTGCGTGACGAAGCCGCTGTTTTCTTCTTTGATTTTTTTTTCTGTAAAAAAAGGAGACGTGTTTCCAGGGTTTGACCCTGATGACGTCACACAGTACCAATACTATGATTGGTTCAGCGCGATAGGTGGGTTAAGGCAGTTATGTAGGAGTGGAGGTCATATGTTCACGATTGCCAAACAGCGAACGCAAGAATACGAGGCGTTTCTTTCTGGTGTAAAACGATAATGTTGAATGTGTATGCTTTCCTTCCCTTTATTAGTAACGTTGTTATTAGCTAAGTTTTGTTATTAAAAAATAATAAAAAATGAATAATCACAAAATGACAGGCACGTTGATAATATTATTTTACTTCAAACACGTACAATACAGCATTGTAAAACAACTGCTGTCCACTAATAAAAACATTAGGACTGATAAAAAAGCATTTCTACAGAACTAATGAAAAACTTTGTAAAGATATACTTTTCTAAAACAATTCGTAATGGGCGCGCTAATTGAAGAATTTATAAAGTGACTGTATATGAGATCGCGCCTCATGCTTTTCTTTTTAGTCATCCATAAACAAAACATTGTTTTTACTTTTTAGTACGAATTCTTTAAGAATCGCATCTTTAAAAGATTTTTTAAATTAATTTTTTACCGAAATCGTAAGGTGTTCTGCAACCAGTTAAACGCCACAGTGTTGCAGGCTAGTATTTATGGGTAATAATAAAAAATATGCTTAAATACGCTTTTAAAATGTATAAATATAAAAAATATATGAAAGTAGCAATAGAATATTGTATTGTCACCCGACTTACGTCGCCGTGCAAACTCTCTTCATTGTGTTACGTCGGGAGATGAGCTAAATTAACGTTGACAAATTTGAGGACACCACGAACCATTTGAATGTAAAAACGGGGGATCCAGGATACAGAAGCCCCAAATTCACAAGTTTACACCTTAGACCCCCTCCCGAAAGCAGATGAGCCCCTTGTATAGAAACCAACATGCCTGCTATGATATGAAGTAAGAAATCCATTTCACATTCTTTTCTTTAGTTCACAATTGTATTGTGGCGTCCTAAAATCTTGCAACTTTAATTTAGCTCATCTCACGACGTCACACAATGATGAAAATTTGCACAGCGACGTAAGTCGGATGACAATACAATATTCTATTGCTACTTTCATATATTTCTATATATTTTAATACTTTTTTTTAAAAACAATATTACCCATAAATAGCCTGCAATGCTGTGGCGTTTTACTGGTTTGAGAACACTTTAGGATTTGGGTAAAAAATCAATAAAAAACTTCTTAAAGACATACTTTTCTTACACAATTCCTAGTAAAAAGTAAAAAAAAAAATGTTTATGCATGACTAAATACACATGAGGCGCTCTCTCATATACAATCACGTTATAAATTCTTCAATTTGCGCACCCCATTCTTTTCTTTTGAGTCATGCATAAACATGATTATTTTTTACTTTTTAGTACAAATTGCTTAAGAAAAGCATATCTTTAATTTTTTTAAAAAAATTAGATATGTAATTGCCAGCAAATGATATTATAGGCTTGGTGATTAATAAAGTATTATAAGCAAAAACAGTTCTGTAAAATATTTATTATTTATCGTATCACAGAATTTCGTAACCACTATTGTGCTTACTCTCCTAAATTGTAATACTATTTTTATATTTTTCATAATTAAAAAAAAATAGGCCTAATCCAGAAAGTGGCAGGGAATTTAGTATAGGATCTTAGCTACCTCCAAAGCTATTTTCCCAGATTATCAGATTAAAAAAAATAAAAAAATAAAAAATAGAACTCTTGTTAAATAAACGACTCTCCCCTTCTTCGTACAAATCGTAAAAAAGTAAACATGAAAAATATATGTGAATCGTGATCGAAACACCAGTATGCCGTCACTGTTTGGAATATTTTGTGGGGTACATTTATTCAGCTATAGCTCAATGTTGATTTATAGATTTTCAGCTATAGCTAAATATATCAATGTTGCATCATTTTGTAAATGTGCTTACTGGTGATGTGCTTCATCAAAAAGAAAAAGGGGGAACGGACATTGAGATTCATGGTGCTCTATATCAAGTTTGTTTGAAGGCATTCGAAATGGTCATTTAGAAGTGGCGGTATATATCCGAAGCAATAACGTCAGTTATATCGTTATACGTCAATTTTTGTCAATAAAGTGCCGGTATAAGAAAAGAAATACTGGTATATCATACCGGTGTATACTGTTTCATTTCGAGCATGGTTATCAAAGTGATAATGTCAATTTCTTTGTGATGAAAGGCACACACACACACACATCATGATATTCGGTTTACATCCCATAAGGCAAAGGGAAGAATAACACTAACTGTGTACATCATTTCAGTTCAAAATGGTGTATCTTTGACAATTGATGTTCTTTTGGAAAATGATTACGTGTATGATCACGACGATTGATTTAAACTTCTCGGCCACTCATTAAGGTTAATGTAAAGCAACGATGTTAATCAAAAGATGGCAGCACTACATCAGAATATGTCTAATGTATTTTTATCGTTGCACAAAACTTCAATGCTGCTTCTACAAATTCAAGCCGAAAGAATTCAAACTTTCAGGGGAAAAAAAGTTCATAACCAATTCAAGAGTTCGATCAATGCCAATTTTTATTTTCGTTTTTCTTCATTGTTGAAATAATTTGATTCTTGTTGTGAATATCAAATACCTATAACCTATAACATATAACAATGAAGAAAAACAAAAATTAAAAATCGGCATTCATCGAACTCCTGAATTGATTATGACCTTTGTTCCCTGAAAGTTAGAAGTCTCTAGACTTGAATTTGTAGGAGGAGCATTGAAATTTCGTGCAACGATAAAAATACATTAGACATATACGGAAGTACTGCCATCTTTTGTTGGATATCGTTACTTTACATTAACCTTAAAAAGGGGGGAAAGAACGCTTTAAAATTGTACTCCGCCCTGTATGCCCAATAGTAAAAGAATACTGGAAACAGCTTTAAAATTATAAAAGGTCATTTTGTAATGAGAGATCGTTTTAATGGAAATATATTAAAGAAAAGAGGGTCTCCGAATTTTTTTGGCACAATTTAATACTTTGAGAAAATTTGTGATAGCACAATTTTTTTAAGATTCTCTATTTTTCGGTTTCTTTTATTGAATTAACGGTATTAGAAAAAAATGATATGTGCGCCATTAGTGACTCGCAGAAGATCTGCTGTGGTGAGTTGCACGTGTGTGTCTGATTTTGTTTTAATTAAAGCATTCAACATTGTGCTTTCTCTTGTGCATTCAAATTCGTAAACTTAAAAAAAAAACTTCAAACTAAAAAAAAAAAAAAATGGCACAAACAAGAAATTGACGGAAACAAACATTGTACAGACAGAAACTTTTATTATTCAGTAAAACTTGATTAGCTTCTCTGTAAAAGATACAACAGGAAAATGTTTACACTTTATCACTGACTTTTAATGACAGATAAAAGTTGTACATATAATTTTTGAAGATCCTGTATATTTAATGCATTTTAAAATAATTATAAAATTTCCTGAAATTCATAATTCCTAAATATCTTTTAACAAGTAGAAACAGGGTGCTCTTAAAGTCCCGCCGAATTTTAGTTGTGTCACTAATAGGGGCTAAGGGGTTTCCTTAAATCGAAAGTTTGTTAAATTGCGTTCTCCTTAAAATAAGAATATTTGTAACATTATACTGTAATTTTATCAATAAAAAATTACAGTATTTTATCAATAAAAATTACAGTATAACGTAATAAAAATGTTTTACACGCACATGAACCTTTAATATTGTTACCTTTTTGTTTGTTTCTGATGAAGTATACAAATCGGTAATATTGACACAAAT
This sequence comes from Lepisma saccharinum, assembly GCA_022664845.1. Classification (NCBI taxonomy): domain Eukaryota; kingdom Metazoa; phylum Arthropoda; class Insecta; order Zygentoma; family Lepismatidae; genus Lepisma; species Lepisma saccharinum. The sequence continues at coordinate 28,901 of JAGDQP010018583.1, read as the reverse complement.
TAGTCAACTTGATAAATGCAAATTATTGAAGAGGTGGAAAAATTAGGACGCAAAACTTTGTCCGTTAAATCCAAAGTCCGTAGAATTGAGGGTCGTTAAATCGATTTTTTTTTTTAGCTCTAGAATGTTACTTCAAATGTTAACGACGGCGTACAGCTCCTGAATGCCAGACCTCCTACTGTGCTCCATTGACGTTTCCGGAATCCCAAATATATATATATTTTGATGATCTTCGTTTTGGATATCCAGGAATAACCATACGAATTTTCTCTTTTAGGTCACGCACATTCGCAGGTTTTTAGCATGCACTTTGGTTTCAAAATTCCCACCACAGCCCAGTGCTTTCAAAAGTTCCAGCGCAAAAAATCGGGGGACCTTGCGGGCCAAGAAATGGGCTTCCTGTGACCAATCTATCACTCACCAAATTATTCATGCAGATAATGTCTCTCACCTGTAGGGTAAAGTGTGGGGAGGTGCCTTGTCTTGTTGAAAGTAAACAGCATACTGTATGCCACGTCTGTCTAATTCTGGAATAAAAATGTTGACAGCATTTGCAGTGACAGGCCTCCTCGAAGAAAAATAAAGGTCTATGGGTTAAATGCTCCATGGAAATTGCGCACCGAAAGGAATTCTTTTGAGGAATTCACTCTTCCAATCATGGCCATTATCTTTACAGTATCTTGTACGTACACAATGCAAACGAGTCGAAGTCGTGCGTGTTGTATAAGGATATGTTACTTAAGATCAAAAGGACTCCCCTCAGAGTCATAATGTTGGTACTATACAGTCTATTGGAGTTGTCTGTAGTCTGTCCCTGGGAGTCCCGGAACTGAATTATACGTATATTTAAAAATTAATTTTACTTCTGTTCTGTTCTCACGTGACATAACAAACCAATTATGTAGGCCTATTGCGTAACTAATATGAATGTTGTAATTTCAATCAATATTTGAATTTGAATTTATTTTAAGGCCTTTAGGCAACTTTGGCTCAGGCAGAATATACGATGACGAAAGAATTCGTGGAATGAAGAAAGGGAGGAAACAGAAGAACCACGAGCAAACCCACACACACGGTGTTTGTCCCCCACAAAGCCCACATAGCATGAGAAGGGATCGAACTGAAGATCCCACGCACCAGAGGTGAGCGTTCTGCCTCTGAGCCATCTCAGCCCTTCTAACTATATGTACATTTTGTTGTTATGTATTAAATGTGTAGTACATACTAGTATTAAGCCCTACTTATCAATAATATTTATTGTGTAAGTTTATTGTAGAACGTGTGGTAGGGTACAGCAGCGGAATTAAAAAAAAATATGATGGGCTTCAGGAACCACTGGTGTACGGTCTCACTCTAATCAAATGAGTACAAAATTTGGGCAGAGTTGCCCAACAGTGTGGATTTTCACAGCGAATATGCATAGGCCTACATAATACAGTAAGACAGACATAATTTGAGCATAATCGTGGTAAACGAGAATAGATGTGAGAAATGTTACACGGAAGGAAATAAAGAGAAGTTAAACCATGCAGCTACTTCTAATTAGATGTCGTATGTTCCCTACTTAATTATATCTTACGTGAAGTGATCGGGAAAATCCAGAATTCATAATTGTCTAGTTGCTTGAACTCCAGTTCCTGGAGCTTTCCCAACTTTCCAACGTCATTACATTTTCTGTGAATTGAAACTTCCACATAGAGTGAACTTTTAAGAACATTTTCCTTCTATTTCGAAACGGTTTCACATACGTAAGGGCAATGTAATCCAGGTAGCCAAATTATACTGAATTCCTTTTCGTTGACAGTGCCAACGAATTTCCTGTAGTGATTTTTTCCTCCTCCCAAAACATAATACAATGAAATACGAGTGTCTACAGCTGAACCATTCCTGCTTTACTTATAATGTAACTTTCACTTTAGAACAAGAGATCGTTATTAGTTACAAAACAAAATCAAGATTTTCCCGTAATAAAATCAGTTCAAGACTGTAAATCAGTCTTACAAATCGTGCTTTATTTATGTTCTTATTTGAAGAATATTGCTTTCTATATTCAGATTTGTTCGCAAAGTATTTACTACTAATTCCATGGGGGGAAATTATAATCAGGGGGGTGCTTCAAATAATTTAACAAAGGGCTCGCGCTAGCTCATGTGAGGCCCCTCCATCACACCCCTGATTATAATAGGCATTTTTAGTGAATGAGTCATATTTCGGGCTTTGGACACAAGACTTTTGCTTCTTCGTAAACTGATTTTCATGCGAAAGTTTTACTTAAAATTACTTTCTATGGAAAAATAACTTTTCTGTTATATTTTGGAGGTCACCACAAAATTTCTCCGCCAATCCTAAGACTGATGATTGTTTGCAAATTTTTCCTCCCAATTATAAATTGTCATAAATTTAAAGAAAAATAAATGAAAAGATGACAATGTTGAGAAGACCTGCTTCTACTGTGTTAATCTAGAAACGTTTTCAGATTTTGTCGCACAGCCTGGGAAATAACTTGAGGGTAAGTGAATTGTTTGTATCGTCTTAAACGAGCTGGTGATCACGGACAGGAAGCTACCGTGATAACCATTTGTATAACCGGAAGTTCTGTTCTTACTGAATTATTACACTTTATAATGTATGAGTGTAACAGAATTCGACCCACATATCTGGAGCAGGGGCGTACTGGCCCGGCCGGGACCTCGGAAATTCCCGGGTGGGTTGGCCGTCGGCCCTTTTGTTTTGGAAGCATAATGTTACCCAATTAAGACCACTTAATACACTTTTGCAACTACTGGCAGCGCGGTCTTCCAACATTAACACTTTTGTCACACAAGACTTGTTATGACCCAACACAAAAGCAGTGCTGTAGGGCCCTCACAAATCGCAAGAAGGTTCCATTTAAAATTCAATGGTAAGTAACCCATTGCTTTAATACATTCATATTCTTTTAAGGCACTATATTTACTTTATATTTTGAGTTCTGATCAGTATCCTAAGGGCCCTTGTAAGTTCTTTCTTGGGCCCAACTACCATGACGGGTAAAGACCTTTGAAAGGTGATTTTGGGGCTCATGCGCCACAACACCTACTACCACGAGGGACCTTTGATTACCAGTTAGTGCGCCCTTTGGGTTTCCGGGTGAATCCTTTAGTTACCACTCCGTCCCTGAAATGGAGGAGTCACATACATCGAAAAACTTGTACCTGAGAGCTAGACTCGCGTAAATCGCAAGTCTTGGTAAAAATAAAAAAAAAAAAAACTATATAGAAACTATAAATGGACAAATTACATAACAGACTTACTCTTTTACATTATTTAACATATTTCCAACAAGAATCATACAACCATTATGTGAAGCCTTCCAAATGCTGTACAAAACTGCATTAATCACGTTTAGACCAAAATTGGACTTCCGCGGTTCTGGCTCTCAGGTACAGAAATAAAAGAAAAGAAAATTGTTAGAGACAGAGTTGGAAATTCTGCCGCATTTCGGAGCTGCGGGACCGAGAGGCCATGGCTCAATGGTAAAGCTTTGCATTCGGGAGATCCTCGGATCGATCCCAGCGACCGTTCATCCTGACTGAGGTGTTTCCGTGGTGTTTCCTCAGTCATACCAGGAAAATGGGGATGGTACGCACAAAAATAGGCCATGGCCGTCTACCTACCCACATCCTCTCCCCCACCCTATCCCGGCCTGAGACTAAGATGACTAAACGCCTTAAATTCAATTCGGAGTTACGTGCTGCCAAAAACATGGGAAAATGAAGTACAAAGCATTATAGCCCTATCTTCAATGCCACTAAGGATAGAGCTGATGCAGCATGGTATCGTGAAAAACTTTAAATCTATTGAATCCAAAAATGTATATTTCGAAATTGTGCAATAGGTGCGCACGGATTCTCTGAACTAAAGGCAAGTCGAAATGACTATAAATAAGATGACTAAAGTATGAGGGATGTAATCACCACCATAGAATCAGGCAATTACATTCTCTCTCATTCCCACCATCTTGGATTTTGGAAGTCAATGTACACTCTTAAATTTCGGGTTTCATTTATATTATTATTATTATTATTATTATTATTATTATTATTATTATTATTATTATTATTATTATTATTATTATTATTTCTGTATTGTCTACAAGCATGCAAAGGTGTAGAAAGTTTGAAGCCGATTGAACAACGGGAACTAGACGACAAAAATATTAAAAGATTGACCCAGACAAATATTCTAACTTAATAAAAAAGTATCGTAAACAAGCAAAGTAATAGCTTTATATACAAAACCAAAGCGGCCCCGTATAATATCAAATGTATTGCGATCTAGGGGGTTACATACAGATTCTTAAAAAGAAGAGAGAGAGAGAGAGAGAGAGAGAGAGAGAGAGAGAGAGAGTGAGTGAGGAGTTTCAGTGTCACCAGGTAATAAACGACCATACAAATAGAGGCCATAGCGTCAATTCTTCCATTGGTGAATACACAGCAAATGGAAAAAGGACCTGCCATTTTTTGGTGTCAAAGTTATATTTTCCGAACCCTTTCAGATCATGAGGAATGCAATACTGTATGGCTCATTACTATCTCTCACTCGTAGTAATCTCGTCTCATAGGCTTATTTCTCCACTAGCGCATGGCTTACTATAATCTCAGTATTGATTTGTTTTCTCTTTTGGGGGGGGGGGGTACGCGAATTAATAATACACAATGAATGTATTTCTTGATTAAAAAATCGGATACCGGGTTTTGACACAAAAAAAAACTTTTACTCTTGTCCGCCTTCCTGATTGAGATTCCTCATGTCTCACACACTACCAAAGTCTCGAGATGATACGGTGGACGAAGGCCAGGGCAGCTCCTCCCTCGTCCCGTCCCTTCCTTCTCGCACGAGTAGCGAAAATGATAGAGATGGCCTATATTCAAAAGTTGCTGTAAAATGTACAGATATACCGTTTCAAAGTTTCAAATATCCAACAACAAAAAAAGCTTCTGGGCTCGTCCGGGATTTGAACCCGGGACCTCTCGCACCCTAAGCGAGAATCATACCCCTAGACCAACGAGCCGCAAGATTTTAACGAATTAATCTGGAAGATTATTTTCTCTGTAGGTGTGACGCGTGAGGTTATCGACCTGTGAGAAACGTAACGCATGCGTGTTTAACAGTTAACACCTTTCTGTCTTAGCGTTGGCGAGTATTGGCAACCAAGAACGTTCTCGTTGCAGTTGTCGAAAGAATATAGCACCTTAAGTAAGACTGAAAAAAGGGAATGCTAATTTTACTATACCTATTTTATTTTATTTATTTATTTCCTTCTTTCTTGTTGTTTTTCTTCTTCTTTGCACTTTGGAATTAGTGCCACTGTCGTTTTCCTAATGACCTTGATTGTCTTTTATGCTTCATAGACTAAGGTAAACTATTGATCTGTGCTATTACCACGGAGCCGAGAGAGATCTTTATCTGTGCTATTACTGTGGTCAAAACAAAGGTGTTCATTTCCGTCAAACCTCACACCCCCTCACCCTCACGTTTCAATTTCGTCCTCACTCACACATCTTCGCTCAGCCCTCATCCTCAACGTTTGAGGATGAGGGCATGTGAGGGTGAGGACGAAATTGTAATCCTATGGGTCACTAACCCATGACTAAAGGTAAAAATAATAATATTACTTGTTCCCTAAAAAATATGAAAACTCTTTCTCACACACACGCAGCGAAGGTACGGAGACCTTTCTAAAGAAGCGCTTTGTTTTCACTTTACTCATGGTTATAGTGAAACTGTTCTAATAATTAATTAACTTATAATAATTAGGGAACTAGCAAGTTTATTGCCGAGTAACAAACATTCGCTATTGGATCAGTGGCGGTGGGTGCTATTGTTTACCCGTTGCGCAACACCCACTTTCTTAAAGTTATTTAATTTTTAATTCAATCACCCTAAAATATAGAATATGTAATAATATTCTACTCCTCAGAGTTAAAAAAAGTCATAGTTTCCTTTAAGAAGAGAAAAAATACTTCACAGTTCAGAGTTTAATCTTGGTATTGTAATTCACGCACACACGCTTTAACGCCTATCTCGTTACATAGCGTTCTCCTCCACTAGACGTTGGACTGGCATTTGCAATACAATTAGTACAGGACCTAAGACGTTGCACGGCAAATGCAAGCAGAACGTTTATATTCATTCCTCACATCCTAGCTTTGAATTGCATCCACAAAGTGGCATTTGTGGCGAGCATGCGGCAAAACTTTCTCCCACTCTGCAGAAAGGTCATCTGCTAGTTCCCTTCATTTACTCGCAGTTTCTCTCTCTCTCTCTCTCTCTCTCTGTCTGTGTGTGTAAGAGATAGATAGAGAGAGAAAGAAAGAAAGAGAGAGAAAGAAAGAAAGAAAGAGAGAGAGAGAAAGAAAGAAAGAAAGAAAGAGAGAAAGAAAGAAAGAGAGAGAGAAAGAAAGAAAGAGAGAGAGAGAGAAAGAAAGAAATATAGAGAGAAAGATAGAAAGAAAGCTTAGTGTCGGAAGACAGACGCCAGAGCAAATATTTAAAATCGTATGTCCACCTCCAGTATAATCCAATGTGGACCAAACTTTCAGTTCTAACTCAAGTTTATACGCTTCTTATCGCTGTGTGACCCTTTTTTTTTTATTTAAGTTTTAAATCCTGAGTTATTCGTATAATAGTATACCGTAGTCTGTATGTAATAGAAAATACTGCAAATAGTATTTACTCTCTTTTTTTGTTGCAAGAATTAAGACATGAATAGAAAACAGACCAAACAGCGATATCAAGTGTAAAAAGCTGAGTTAGAACTGAAAATTTGGTTCATATTGGTTTAGACTGGAGGTGGAGAAACGAGATTAAGTGTCCATTTCTCTTCCTGTCTTCATATATTCATGAAATATTTGGCAGCATCAGAAGTTATTCCAGTATCGCTTTTATACAGAGGTCATTGCGGGTGACTCATGTCACTTTAATCGCGAAATCATAATTTTAAAGTTATGGCATTGTATCGTCCTATTTCAAATGCTGTGTATATACATTGTTACGCTCATCAAGTGAATCTATTTATGAGGAAAATGCTTTTATAATGTAATATTTTTTTCTCAAATTTGCAAGGCGTGTGTACTTTTTTTCTCGTAGTCCCCAATTCCCCCCCGCACATTTTAAATATTTTTCAAAATGTTTCAAAAACTAATAGCACTATCAAAAATGTAAGTTCATAGCCCACACTAGAGCTTACAAATTAACATGAAATACAATGGACTGCGATCTCGAGATCTTGTCCATTGATGAGTGATACGTTTCCAAAGATTATGATGCTATTATTTAATTGAAGTCTCAGCACTCATCAATCGACAAGATTTCGAGATCGTTGTCCATTGCATTTGATGGTAATTTGTAAGCTCTAGTGCGCTATGAACTTACAATTTTGATAGTGCTCTTATTTTTAGAAATATTTGGAACAATGTTAAAAGTGTGTGTGGGGCTGGGGGAATGGGGAGTGTAGGGAGGAGACCTCTTAATAGAACTTCCTGTCCAGAAGCGTAAATACAGTCTTTGAACATAACGAGGATTTTATTCAATGCATTAATAAGATAGTGAAAATGAAGGAAGAGACAAATTCAAACAGAATCCATCGCCCTGAAGTACTCAAGAAAACACTTATTAGCAGCCTTTTTAATTTCTGGCTTTCTATTATTATTATTATTATTATTTAGTAAAATAATGCTTCTTGTGGAAATTTTGTTTAATCAACTTCAAAATCGAAAAATTGATCCTTCCTTGGCACAAAAGGCTATTTTCCACTTTGCTTTGAAACAAATATTAGGCACATTAAAGACCAGCTTGATGATTCGAGTGAAACAACAGAAAATACAAACACGGTATCAAAGAGGAGAAAGAGTGAAAGAATGGAATGGGTAAGGGAAGCAAAGGAAGTATGCGATGTGATTACTTGCGAAGCAAAATCCTTACATTCACATGGCAAGTTATGGCAGCCACGCTTTTTAGTCCAGAGAAATTTCCGAGTTACTCTTGCAATTTTCCAAAACAAACTGTGGAGAAATTATGTTCAATTTACACATTTCTTGAGAAATAAAATCTCTGTCTTCACGAACTGGCTTGAATCCACTCGGCAGAAGAATTTCGATCAATGTGAGAAGCTGTGGGCTTGTTCGACTTTATCGTTCAAAATAGCTTGGTGAAAACGTTTTATTGAATCTTCAAAGTTTCTAACACTGATATTAACAATACCAATAACAGTGACACAAATTTCTAGTCACGAACAATTGTGACAAACTATCAAATTCTATTCTCAATATTATAGCTACGACATTCTCAGTTTTCTCAAAATCGTAACTGATTGATTTAACGGCCCTTTATTTGAGAATCTGGTCACTTCTTCTTTTGTGTCTATGTTACATAATTACTCTCTACGTTGATTGATTGTGACTGATTAGCTACCGAATCCTCTCTCACATAGTGAAAGTCCAGGCCCGCAGCCATGGGGTGGGCTGAGCCCCTGTAAATTTTCCTTGCCCTAATACATATATTTAATTTTAAGTATGTTTTGTAAGCCCAAGCCCTTCCCTAATTTTTCTTAACCCCCTACTCTTTGTGGCTGGCGGCGGGCCTGAGTGCAACATCCAGTGGAGACAACCACCGGCAGCCACTGCATTCGATTATGTACTGGACACCATCAAACCAGTTTTAATAATGCCGTGGTGTGAGCAGCTATTTTGCCAAGTACAGCATAGAAATACAGAGCGATACATAATACAGCATTTAAAGTGTGTGTATGAGTGCTCGAAACCACTCCCTCCACCCCTATATATGTGGCATCAAATGAAAGCCTATGATATAAGGAATTTTATTTTTCTAAAGGGTTTAGGCAAGTTTTGGATCAGGCCGAATGTATGATGATGGGAGAATTGGTGGAATGAAGATAGTGGGAGGAAACGGGAGAACCCGAGCAAACCCACGCACACGCTGTTTACCCACCGCATAGTCCACATGGCACGAGTCGAGATCGAACCGAGGACCCCATGCACCAGAGATGAGCGCTCTATCACAGAGCCACAGCTACGATGTAGGGGCTTTACATTAATTTTTACGCTCTCGATCAGATGAACCATTGAGGTTCCAGGAGCGAAAAACACGTCTTCCATCTATACAAATGACGACCGCATTGGGAAAGTAAATAGCTACGCGTGGCCTGCCCAAAAATTCTAATTCACTGTTTCATGGTTTGTGTCTTCTAGAAAATGCTATTGTACGTTTCTATGGTTCACAAAACACTGTTTGTCGAAAAAAATCTAAAAGAAGCGGGTTTATAGACGCACAGCATGTAACGTTGAGTAATGAATTCTTTATGTGAAACTCAGTAATCAAAAATAAATTTGAAAACGTTCTTAAGCTTCGGACAAATTTTCTTTCCCTACGCGAGTAAGGTCTCCACAGATAAGTTGAGCAGCCGGACTACTATGATGACGTGACGCGCCTTGGAGGCTAACACGCCGCGGCCTGATATGTCGTGGGCCGCGATAGCTACGAAAGTGACGTAAACACAGGGACGCCATGAGAACAGGGACTAACTGAACATAGTCCATTTCCTTGCGAGTAATGTCTCGATGATATGGAATGTTATTGTGTTAAAAATTTTCAAAGTAAAATTAGGCCTCCATTACCGATAATGAAGAAATGTCTAACCTGGCTTGGCTAACTCGACTTCGCTTTCTCGACATTAACGTCCGTGAAGCATGTATACAATGTGAAAATGCAAAAAAGACAAAAGCAAGCATTTATTCAAAAGTAGTAACAAAATATAGTAATGTATTTAAAAAACAACTGATTGGGACGTGAGTCGTGTAAAAACCTTGATTTATATTCGGTTTTACACTTCCCATTTTGGTATATAATTTTTTCTGGGCTTATAAAAAGCAAGAAGTTTAATAGTATAGCTAGAAGTATATTAAAAGATCCCGGGTTATCAATTGTTTCGAGAATCTTTTAATCCTTTTAACCAGGAGTCTTACACAGTTAACGGTTACAGATGTCGATACTTGTTCATTATACAGTGTTTATTCTGTTAGATATTTTTTCCATTCACCTGCACCTGTTGATAATTTAAGCGTTCCCTAATAAACAAATGTAAGTATAACATGAGATTTAGAATTTCATGTAAATATTACCTGTATGATGTACATAACACAATAGGTAAAACTTTGGTAAAATTATTTTTTTTATATGGGCCAGTCTAGTAACTTTCGACTTCGGGTCGTCACGATTCGTCTTTAGCTGCTAAAATCCACACCAATGCCCCTGCCGGGACTCGTACTCGAGACCTTCGAGCCGATGGCCTACCACCGCAGACCTCTCGGCCACCCGGCCGGCATAAAACAATAGGGATCTCGTGGTTTCTCTGCCTAACACAAGATGGTGGATGGCCGCATTGCAAGATTAACGGGCGGCCATTTTCAGCTTCACAATTTGGCAGCTCGGGCGTCTCCTTCTATCCTAATTACTACATGGTTGCAAAATGGAAGAAATGGAATTATCCTAATTCTTCTCGGAATCACTGGAAAAAATATGATCAGTTTACTGTGTGAAAGAGTCTATGAGGGAACAGTAACCAATGTCCACTTCCAGTTTGATCCAATGAGGACCTAACTTTCACTTTTAACTCAATTTTGTACATCAGTTGTTACCCTGAATTAGACCGGTTTATGATTTATGTCTTAATTCTTGCAAACTATGTAATTGAGCGATTCCACGCGTCATGCACTGATATTTAGAATATATTTTTCGATGTTAATTGCCTTATAACTTGTGATATATGGCGATTTCAGCACACCGTTGGATAGAGGAGACATTGAAGAATACATTCCCGGTGAAAGAACACGTAATTAATAAGAATACTAAATATTATTTAATGTTAAAGTTGTCGTCACGCACTGACATTTTTGCAACCCGCACTTACACTCTGACATACATTTCCCCAAAATTATCTAAAAGTATGAGCCCCCCTCCCCAAAAAAGTAAGCGAAAAGACACTTCAAGATGAATGTATTAAGTTTAATTTTCATAAGAAAAATTCAGAATATATTAATATAATAAGTGTATAGGAGGAGAAACACAGCTTCACGCACTGAAATCTTTTCGTCACGCACTGACATCTGTGAATGAATCTACTACCCTGTAAGTATTGCTTTATTTTTGTACATTCTGATGTACAAACTAACGGACTCAATTACAGATCCTAGGTAAAATATCACTATAAGATATAATGCGTGGCCAAAATTTTTGTATTCCAAAAGTTAAAATTTTAAAATCAATATTAGAGCGATTCTACGAATAAGTGAAGCCCTGTAGTAAAAACATAGAGTGAACATTTCGTAGATTAGTGCATTCAGCTCTTGGAAGGTACCCACAGCCACAAGTACGGGAGAGCAAAGGGTGCACGTGCCTCCCAGGGATTCCGCCAGAATTTTCAGTTCGGGGGATGTAAGGCAAAAAATGGAGGGTGTAAGTGCAGTTACGCACAATTTCTATCGTTTTCGACCGTAAAAACTTTTAAGTTGAGGGTGCGCTCGAGAATTTAGGGGTGACACCCCCCAGAGGGGAGTCTGGGAAAATCACGCCCCCAAACACCGGACTGGATGCGGCAAATGAAGATAAGGAAGAGGTGTTGTACATTTTTGGCTTCTTTGAAGGGGCGCCAAAATCGTATATTGCTTCCCTTGCAGAAATACAAGCTGCAGCCCTGGGTATACGATGTGTGTTTACTAAAAATACTTTAACAATTCTTAGTACAAATTCATAGGGAGCTTCTGTTGTTGGATTATTTAAAATATTTAAAAAAAAATCTACGATGTTACTAATTCTGAGTTATAGAACTAAAAATGTTGGTAAGCAAAATTAAAAATATATGCATATTAAGCTTTTCTCTTTTATATATTGACATAAATGAATGACCTATTTCTGTCTAGTATTTACGGCCTAGTAAGTATTATAATTTAAACTCGATTGCATGATCATGTCAGTATGTCAGACTCTTTTTATCTTCCTATATGCTGTTACTACATACAACTTGATCTTGTTTTAATGAAAATAAAACGTCACACATTCCCCTATTAAGTAGTACATTAGAGAGTTTTGTTGGGCCCATGCTTTCAGAGAGTTTGGGAAATGTATATAAAAGTGTAAGTGCTGGTTGTGAAAATATCAGTGCGTGACGGCAACTTTAATATTATATCATAAACAGTGATTTTAATAAATACGGTACGTGTTATTTAATCGAGAACGTGATCCTCAGTACTTCTGCTAGTATATCATATGTCCAATTTGCATTTTTTGAACCTCTCGTATATATACCGCAATTATAGTCGAAAAGTATATTCTGAATGTCAGTTTGTGACGCGTGGTATTGCTCAATGTTTTACACAAAATTTATTGTAATTAGGACAAACGTTTGAAATACTTTTTGTTCAGCATTTGACTCTAATGCACAACATGAAAGCACTTTACTTTTCGCCAAATATTCTGCAGTATAGAGTACTTTTCATAGAACATTCGAAGTAGCACTCTCACCATAATCTGATAGTGTCACGCACTGACAATACTATATTAATGATTTACACAAAACTATTGTGATTAGAAAAAAAGTTCCAAATACATTTTGTTCAGCATTTGACCCTAAAACACCATGCAAAAGCAATTTACTTTTCATCAAGTATTCTGTAGTGTACAGCACTTTTTATATGTGGAGCGTCACGAACTGACATAATTATGCATGTAGTCGATTTTTATAATTCTTGCCAGGGCGTGATCACGGACGATTATTAACAAACAAACCAATAGTTTATGTCAATATAGAAAAGAAGGAAGTTTAATTTACATTTTTTTAAATTTTAAATTCCTACATTTTTACCAGAATATTGAAAACTGTTAAAATGAAGCAAAATTGTAGCTATTTTCGTGAATTTTTAAATAACTCCAAAACAGAAGCTAATTACGCCATTGTACTAATGACTTTTTTTTATTTATTTATGCAATCATGAATCGTATACCTTCTAAGAATCGATTACACTAATTAAAATAAACCCACGATACGTTTCAATTTTTACCATCCGGTATGACATATTCGTGGACCTGCTCTTATTATTTACTGGATGTGATTGCACGCACACTCCAGTATTTGTTTAACTGAAGAATTAAAATATAAATAAATTCAATTCAATTAAAAATTTATATAGATGAAGTTGAAATAAAGAAGAATAGCAAATATCTTCATCACCTACGATTCGCTGATAATAAAGTCCTATTTGCTTCAATTGCAGAAGAACTACAAACCAGAATGGAAGAACTGTGTAATGAGAGTTCGAAAATAGGTCTTAAAATGAATTTAAGAAAAAAAAAAGTAATGTACAATCAACATGCTGCAAAGAAGGAAATAAAAGTTAGCACAGAGATTATAATCATAGTTGATAAGTACAGTAAAACCTCGATCAATCGTCACTCTCTGTTATCCACCAGCGTAAAAATGCACATTTTTGATCATACGTAATAACAGATGTTTGAATAAGAGTAGCGATGCGCAGGCGCAGTAGAACGATTCGGTCTGAGCGACATCCGTATACAGTATAGCAGTTCTGTACTACTCTTATTGAAACATATTTTTGTCATTAAAATACGTATGCATACTGTACTGTATCATCAACTTGTACACGGTTTCATTTTCATTTCCCTTCCAAACCATTACTGTACAAGTTTATAACGAAATTTCTGTTATCCGTCTATTCAGTTAAGCGTCACCGTTCCGGTCCCGACGGTGACGGTTAATGGAGGTTCCACTGTATGTTTATCTACGCCAGCTCAAAACATCGAATGCCAAGTTGACTGATGAAATAAATAAAATATGTAAAATGGCGTGGTGTTCGTTTGGAAGACTACACTTTATTTTCAAAAGCAAACTACCAATGTGTCTGAAGCGTAGTTTATAATCAATGCGTCTTACCTGTGATGATGTACGGCTGTGAAACTTGGACATTGAATGCGCAAATGACTCAAAGATTGAGAGTCACACAAAGAGGAATGGAGAGGTACATGCTAGGAATAACCAGGAGGGACAGGAAGACAAATGAATGGATTCGCGCACAAACAAAAGTAGAAGATATAATCAAAACTGCAAAGAAGATGAAGTGGAGATGGGCCGGTCACATAGCTAAACGAACAGATGGAAGGTGGACAAGAAATATACTACATTGGATTCCCAGAGAAAAGAAACGACCGAGACGACGTCCAAACGCAAGATGGGAAGATGAAATCAAGCGTTTTCCAGGAGCTACATAGATGAGGGTAGCATCATACCGAGATATATGGAAAGAAAAGGGATAGAAAATGTCTGAATATGATTATATATAAACGAGTCATACAAGAAGAACGAGCGTAAAACGCTGAGTAAGCACTAAACGTTTGTTTCATTTGTGATTAAACTGAAAATGAACAAATAAGTTAAATATTTCCTCTTGTTGCCGGCTTTAAATAGAAACCGATCGTTCCAGTTTGTTAAGTACAGTTCAAGGATTACTTGCTTGAGGCCACAGAGATCACTTGAAAAAAATACTAAAACAAAGTATTGCTGTGACTACAGAAACATTAAACATGAAATCTGTGACTATTTTGCATATGGATTAAAAATATATTATGACGTCCATGACGTCAATGGGCTACTTTAGTTACACAGAAACAGTGATGACCTCACAGATAGCAAGCAATTGGTGGGCATATGATCAATGCATGTACTATATAGTAGTTTCACTATGACTCAAACTTATGGATAGGCGTTTAAGAACATTTGGACGTACGTACATAAAGTTTCCTGTCCCCTGTTTTATTTAAAAAGAAAGAAAAAAATTATCAGTAGTAATTTCCTTAAGTTTGCTGTGGTCAAGGATTTGCGTTTCTAAGGTTTCATGGCCTTTTTGACCGTTTACGAAACTTATTTAAGAAATTATCACAGATTACAACAATTTTAACATACTGTTATTGTTAATAGAGTCCAGTTTATGGAATTTCGAAGTTAGTATCTTTGTTTTTGTGCATGAATGAATATCTCAGTGGCCTCTAATTGGGTCAACAAGGTTAAATAGATAAAGAAACTATCAAGAATTTATGCTATAACAATGGAAAATGACACGTGTAAATGCTCAACGAATGGATAAAGTGTTTTCATGGACAACTAACTATACGTAGTTCTCTCTACACGGATAATGCACTGCATCAGTGGCGGCCGGTGACTGTCTCCCCTGGATGTTGCACTCAGGCCCGTCGGCAACCACAAAGAGTAGGGGGGAGGGCACGCAAATTTAGGGAAGGGCTTGGCTTACGAAACATACATAAATTAAATATTTATATTGGGGCAAGGAAAATTTACGGGGGCTCAGCCCCCTGGCAACGGAATTGGACTTTCACTATGTGTGAGAAGATTGGGTAGCTAGTCAGTCACAATCAATCAACGTAGAGTTAAGTTATGTAACGTACAAACAAAAGAAGTGACCAGATTATCAAATAAATGGAAGTTAGTGAATTAGTTACGGTTTCAAGAAACGTAGAAAAAGATATCGTAGCTATAACATTAAGGATAGAATTGATAGTTTGTCACAATGTTTTGTGGCTAGAAATTTTTTGTATGACTGTTATTGGTATTGCCAATATCAGTTTTAGAAACTTTGAAGATTCACTAAATGTTTTCCTCGCGCTATTTTGAATCATAAATTCTAACAAGCCCACAGCTCCTGACATTGATCGAAATTCTTCTGCCGAGTGGATTGAAGACAGTTCGTGACGACAGAGCATTCCTTTGTTAAAAAAAATATTTAAAAAAATGTGTAAATTGAACATATTTTCTCCATAGTTTGTTTTCAAAAGTTCCAAAAGTAACTCGGAAATTTCTCTGGAGTAAACAGCGTGGCTGCCATAACGTGCCATGTGAATATAAAGCGGGATTTTGCTTCGCAAGTAAGAATCACATCGCATACTTCCTTTTGCTTCCCTTACCCATTCCATTCTTTCACTCTTTCCCCTTTTTGATATCGTGCTTGTATCGTCTGTTGTTTCACTCGAATCATCAAGCTGGTCTCTTATACGTCTATTTAAGTTCAGGTTTTATATTGTCCTCTCTATATAAGACTGACTAATCCAATGTACAATAAACATATATTTAAATGGATGATTGGATAAATAAATAAATAATATTTGTTTCAAAGTGTAAAATAGCCTTTTGTGCCAAGGAAGTTTATCGATTTTGAAGTTGATTAATCAAAATTTCCACGAGGCATTATTTTACTGAAAAAAGAAAGCCAGAAATAAAAATAGCTGGTATTAAGTACTTTCTTGAGTACTTCAGCCCGATGGATTGTGTTTGAATTTTTCTATTACTCCAGCTTCAGTATTCTACTCATTCAATGAATAATATCCCTTTTCTGTGCAAAGACAGTATTTATGCTTCTGGACAGGAAGTCTCAACGAATATTACTACCTCGGGGTAACCGTTTCTTAACGAGTGAATCTAAAACTGCGACTCGCTGGGGACTGTCAGAAAGAAAGTAAACACGCCTTGCAAATTTGAGAAAAACCTTACATTTCTATTTATAGAAACAGCTGTGCTCATAAATAGATTCAGTTGATCAGCGTATAACAATGCATATACACAGCATTTGAAATTATGACGACACAATACCACAGCTTTAAAATTATGATTTCGCGATTAAAGTAATAGGAGTCGCCTGCAATGACTTCTACCTAAAAACTATACTGGACTGAGTGCTGATGGTGTCAACAATTGCATGAATATATGAAGCCAGAAAGCGGAGAGAACACTTTATCTCGTTTGTCCACTTCCAGTCTAAACCATTCTGAACCAAATTTTCAGTTCTAACTAAGCTTTTCACGCTTGATATCGCTGTGCGGCCCGTTTTTTATTTATGTCTTAATTCTTGCAAAAAAGTAAATATTATTTGCAGTATTTCTATTACATGTAGAGTACGGTATACTTTTATATGAATAACTCAGGAATTAAAACTTAAATAAAAAGGATAAGGAGCGTATAAATTTGAGTTAGAACTGAAAATTTGGTCCGTATTGGATTAGACTGGAAGTGAACAAACGAGTTTAAATATTTGCTCTGGCGTCTATCTTTCTACACTAAGCAGTCACTCCAGTATCGTTACGTAGAGCTCGATTGTCGTGCGTGCGACGTAGCATTAAGTGATAGCATAGCTATTCGAAGGCAGAATATTTTTCGTTGCATACAGACTTTCCAACCATACTGTAATAGAACTAAACAGCGCGGGACACTTCAGGAATTAGGTTAACAAAATAATGTCCCGTTCTGCGGTCTGTAACGTAGTGGATCGGATCGCCAAAATGATTATGTACTTATTTATTTACGGCCTTTAGATAAGGGACTTAATACAACATTGAGTCGAACTGATTAGAAAAATGTAGAAATACATTTATTTTTCCGCAAAGCATATTTTGTCAATTCTGCTTCGTGATTGGTGACTGTCCATCTGCACTAGTTGGCAACTTTAGTTCTGGCGCGGAACGGAAAGAACAAAATAATTTATCAGCGCTAAACCAAGAACACAAAGCCGACAAATACACAATCACACACATATACACGCTCTCTATCTCTCTCTTACACACACACACATACACACACACACACACACACACACACACACACACAGAGAGAGAGAGAGAGAGAGAGAGAGAGAGAGAGAGAGAGAGAATGAAACTGTTGAATAAATGAAAGGAGAGTAGCAGACGGCTTCTGCAGCCTGCGCGGAGGGACGGAGGTCATGCGCGCCACCTTCCGGCTGCAATGAAAAGCTTTTACCATCTCGTGCCTACTAAAGGATGGGAGAAAAGTGTAGAAATTTTCGTTAGTAGCTTGGTCGCTGCAACGTCCCAATACCTGTGGAAATTGCTATTAGAAAAGTCGCTCAAACATTGTCAACAATAGAGAAAAATCCAATCAAAATTTCTTAAATTCCTGACTTTTAAAGAAACTCGAATCTACCCTGCTTATGATAGTAACAATGCAGTCACTGAGAATTTTAATATTCAGAGCTTAGAACAAAGGCGCAACATTGCTGATCTGTTATTTCTTCAAAAAAATGTCCAAAATAAGTTGATTGTATGGATTTAGTTTCGACATTAGTTTCGTGTCCCATCATCTAAACTCGCGTTAATAATACTGGTCTCTTCCACTGTAAAAAGGCAAGAACCAATATCTTGATGAGATCATCAATCTGGAGAATTTGTACTAGATATAACAAATTCTGTACAGTTCACAATAATCTGGACGTATGCTATATGTCGCCTAAAGAATTTAGAGATGCAATTGTCAATAAAGTCTGTACAACTACTTTGTAAAGCTCAACACTATAATTAGACCATTGCCTGTTGTGTTGCTAAATAAGTAAATAAATAAATAAATATATGTTTCTGCTAAGTAATGTAGCGGGGTTTGAGGATATGAAGACAACTTTTAATGTAAGAATTACTAAAATTCTATGTATTTTAGGTTTTGATGCTACAGCGTTACGGAATGCGAATAAGTTTGTTATGGGAACTATCAACCAAAGTTGTAAATAACCTATGCGATATGATATAATCGAAATATTTAATATGTATCGAAACTATTTACTACTGAATAACAAACCTGCATATATACATAATGCAACGATTAATGTGAACAACGGCATGTCATAAACTTGTAAGTTGAATGATAAAGTTCAGGAGTGACTTTTCCTCTTTCGGCTGCAGTCCTTTGTTTGGCAGTATGCGTAAATTTATGCGTATCGGTGCTCGCTAGAGGTCAATGAAAAATGTTCTTTATGATACATCATGAAAGTAACACCTTAAAATATATTGCTGAATGGAAACTTAACTCTAGCACGAAATGCATAATCCTCGTATTTAACTGATGCAGAACTGAAAACGTTTGCAAATAATGTTAAAGTTTGTATGATAAAAGTTATACGACTAAGCTAAAAGATGTATTAATTAATGTATGTAAAGGATTATCTTGAACAGAATATAAGTTTTGGTTCTTAAGAGTCTGGCTTAGCAATTAATTACTTAGCGTAATATTACCTGCATTTATTTCGACTCGCAGATAACCTGCTAGAGTAGCTTCTGTTACCCTAGACCGGGTTTATAAGTTCTGTGTCGCCTCACCTGACGTGCGTAAGCCCAGGTTCCATCCAAGTAGGCACTGCAACACCGATGACGTCACTTGGAAGAACTCAACACCCTGATCGCAATAGTAAAATTCTCACGCTCAGTGAAATATAGAGCTAGCCAGGTATTACAAATACTGATTTACGAAGAAAGAATAAGTTACGGTATACGATATACATTATGTAGCTCACCGCTAATATTAAGTTGCTTCATAAAAAGAAAAGAAAAGTGGAATCACCCGCTGAATTACTGTAGATAGGGATAAACATGAATGTACTTGCAATGTTGTTATTTGCATTACTTTGGATGTGTGCAATGAAAATGTGATCAAAATGACGAGATGATGTGGGTGCAAGGACATACATACACCTATCAACAATGTGTACTTGTATTCATGCCCTCACATTGTACGCTTCTGAAGTAATGCAAATAAGAATATTTCAATTGCTTTTGACGTCATATAACAGAAGTAGCTAATATAAAGAATTATCGTGCTTTCTTTAAGGGTGCATCTTGGGTATACTTTTAAAACTATTAGTAAAAGCAGTCAAGGTGTGCGTTTACTACAGCAAAAACACTCTTGTGCTTTATAAACGTGAACTTCTCAGGTCTATGGACTACTCGTGCTTCACTAAACCATCGCCCGGTACCCACCAGTGAGTCGCGACCTATAGTTCGGAAACCGCTGCTCTAATGCATTCTTTTCGGTGTAGAAAATTGCAATGCTGCTCGTACAAATTCAAATCTAGAGAGTTCAAACTTAAGAGATAAAAGTTCATAACAATTTCAAGAGTTCTATTTGTGCCAATTTTTTATTTTCTTTTTTATTCATTGTTGTAGTGAATATCCAAACTTATAACAATGAAGCTCTTATTTAAATAATGAATAAAAAAGAAATTAATTGGCATGGACAGAACTCTTGAAATGGTGATGAACTAACTTCTTTGAAAGTTTGAACTCTCTAGGTTTGAATTTTTAGGAGCAGCATTGCAATTTCTTACAACGATAAAAGTACATTAGACATATACGGAGGTGCTGCTGCCATCTCCATCTTTAGAGATCGTTGCTTTACGCTAACCTTAATATCAGGACTCTACTTATAACATTTTGATCTAACTTCGTATTGGAATAATTGATGAAACTAAGAACAATAGAGAGGAAAAGCAATTTGAAGTGCGAATGTAAGAACTTGTTTTGTTAAGCTACGCCGCTCAAGTGGGTTCAATGAGCACGTAATCACAATTATCAAAGAAGGCGGAGAGAACTTTGTTGCTAGGTAAATTACCTGCGCAGAAAACATTTTGATCTACAGCAATCTACCGTGTGGGTATCTGGGTGACTGAACATGTGTTATGTATGTCTCCCCCCCCCCCTCTCTTTCTCTCTCTCTCTCTCTCTCTGTGTATTTTGTACTTGATTACCACCGCAATGCAAAAGATAAGTGCAAACTTGATACTCAGGTAAACAATGTGTGATTGGAATGATGTGAAAAGTACGCTCAAGGTCGAAAAACTGATTCCTCTTCTGAGGTTAACTCGCAGTCGCAGAACGCTTCCTCAAACACGTACGCAAGAGATGTAATGTAAACGGAAACACCCTTCTATTTAACAACAAGGATTTTCCTTCTTCTTCTTTAGAGAAAAAAAAAAACTTCTGTCAATACAGAATTGCTGATTACTTCCGTAAATCTACAGAAACTTAGTCAATTTATTATTATTATTTATCTAGTGTACCAGACGCCCATAAAGTAGCAACGATTGACAAAAGTAAAAATATCCGGGTACCTAAAATTTGAGTTAGAATTTCAACACTAGATTTCAAATTTGTCCTTCTCAATATTGAAGTTGGTTGAGGAGCGAAAGTTTTGCTCTCCTACTGTAAATAATAGTCACGGCCATGGGCGCATTTAAGGGAGGGCTTGGGGGGAATTGCCCCCCCCAGTCATTTGAGAATGGCTTTAAATGACCACCTGAATAGCTTCCACCCTTAAGGTAATTATCCCCCCCCCACGGTCTCCTAAATCAGCCCATGGTCAGAACTAATGATCTGATTTTTAATTGATATTTAATTACAAAATATACATAAATATTTAGCATAAATCAGAAAAAATGTAAGTAATTACATGGTATGAACAAACTGTTTAAAATTTAACTTGCACTTATTTTCACGCATCTTGCATGAAAACATTCATAACACTTCAAACACTGGATCATATTGTCTTCTTCCCTGGATTACTTGCAGGCCACGCAATACCAGCTAGTTGAGGGGTGGCCTGAGCCAACTCTAGCAGTGCAGAATATCGGCCCAACCTTGATCGTTATTGGCCCAGAATTGAAAGTTGCCAAAAGGTCAAAAATTCAAATTTTAGTTGGTGGCAAAGATAGCAGATTTCTTACAACTATATCTTTTAAGGTTTCTTATTGTCCAACAGAAGTTTCTTAAATAAGGACTACTGGCGATGAGTACAGTGAAAGAAGCACCTCAGCTTCTTTTTTTTTTCTTTTACAAAATTGCGATTAGTGATAATTACTAGGAAAGGTGACAATTGCTTGGAATGGGAGGGGGGGATTTTCACCTCTAAGTGAGAGTTTCTAAGCTATACACTTCGCTATAGAGCATGTTGGATTTGAAATTTTGTTTGTTGCTTTCTGCCATATTCTTATTTTCTGGTGTGATGCTCGAAACAGTGGGTACAAACTCTGTGTATTACATGACCCAGCCAGTCACACACTACTTTCTCTTCTCTGTTCGTCCTTTCAAATCATGAAACATATTTCTAGCAGAGCTGAAATGGGTCACCGGATCAATCGAATCATTCGGGTCAAGTTTTAGACTGGGTCACCGGATCTAGGCTTCGGACTCGACCTGACCCGATTTAGACCCGAAGCAGAGTTTTTAATTAGTTCCTTGCGTTAGAAAAGTGTTTCTTTCAGGGGTGACTAAGACATGTTACCGCAGACCATGAAAAATACGACGCCGAAATGCCCAGTTAATTATATTTCTCAGATCGGGTCAATCGGATCACCAAAAGTGACCGGTTTTCAGCTCGGATTTCTGCGCAGTGCTGCAATGCACTAAAATGGAGGCTTAGGTTACCTTGGTCTGGATGTGTAACTTGCCAACTTCAATCTAGAAGGTCAAGCAGTAACAGAAAAGAGGGAATTGAAATCCAACTTTCTGAAATGCCAGCAGAAAAGATGGAGAAAAGTGGAGATGGAGCCGTATGCACAAAATATTACACATAATGTAACAAATTCAATGGCACAAATCATCCGTTTAATGGTCAAATAGAGAGTAGGAAACGCTACAAAACACTAGTTAACTGATGCGATTGTATGTACCTTTGCAGAGGTCAAGAATAATAGAAAGGAAATTAAACGTGTTTAGGGCCTTTAAGTTCAATGTTGCCGAAGTTTCGATATGAAACGGAATTCTCCTGAACAAGATGCTATACGATAAAGGCAGAGAAAAAGAATATTCCCTTTACATAGGCAACCAACCATTCATGGCTGTAATGAGGGTTGCAGAAGTCCCAGCAAACAGAAGCAAATATACGAAACATGAGGACGATTTTTGAGCTAAAAATGTGAAACCAGAAATTGGGGCTGCATCAACATCATCTTACGACAAGAAATTCCATTATATCCGGAAGAAATGAAAATATTAGAAAATGCTGAAACCTGTATTTTTGGCTAAAAATAAACCTCTGATCCCCCCCCCCTCCTGAGAAGGTTAGATGAGGAACTAAAAAAAGATCACATTGTAAGGAGATTGAGAAATGTATCGTTTGAAAGGGATGAAAGGAATATTTTGAACAACCCCGAGATCGATATGTTGCCCTTATTCAAAATGGCGGCGGTGGGGGGTCAAAGTTCGTAAATGACTATTATTTTTGGTCAGGCTGCAAGATTTAACAGTACAAAGTGGAAATACATTTCTCTAGCACAGTTATTCTACGTACTATTTTTTAAGGCACCGCAAGTTTCCAGGGTACACACGAGAATCATATATTGTTAGCCCTCCATTGTCTATGATTCTGTCTCCATTCTCTATATTTCAGGAACGAACGGCAATGTGAGGAAATACCGAAACACGTAGCTATATTGCATTATTTTGAGAAGTTAACATTTTTAGCTAAAGGAAAGTCCATCTGGCTCGTACGCTTTGGTTGGACTCTTACAACATTTGAAAAACTAGTCATTTTCGAAATTTGACCTCGCACATTTTGAACACAGGCATCCGAAGCTGCTCCATATTTTTCTTTCATCAAGACCTTTCAAGCGATGTATCACTCTACCCTCCTCTTGGAATTTCAAATGTTTGTGATGCCTCCCACCTACCCCCTCGGAGGGTGAGTTAATCGTCCAGACCGTGGAACCTTGACAGTTTTAATGTCTAGGCATGGCCGGATTTAGGAGAGAGATCCTGGGGGAGGGGGCAATTACTTTAAGGGTCCGGGGTCATTTAAAGCCATTCTGAAATGACTGGAGGCAATGCCCCCCTCCCATGGCGCCCATAAAATTACATATTGAATGGCACAAAGAATAATTCAATAACTTTACTAGATAATTTTTTTTACCACCTTGTACTCTTCTGTTCAACTCTTACAGCCTGAGCAAAAATATATAGTATTACCAGCGGCGGGGTAAGGAAGGGGGGTAGCGGTGCCCACACCCCAGATCCCATCGGTAGCCGACAGAAGTGAATAATCGCTTGTTAAGATTAATCGATGGTGATCGGTGACGCAATAGCTATGCCGTCTCAAGAATCTTACTTGTGCGTTTGACTGTAATGACTGATAAAAATGACCCTCCAAAACCTGAATAATAATTCTCGTGTATAGGTTGCGGAAAGTGAGTGAGAAGATATATGTCTTGGCAAGTAAGCATCCGTGGGACCTCCAGTTTTCCAGTGGGGATGGAATAACGGAAAATAAGATATTCCGGCCAAACAGTAGCAGTGTACACTAACGATTGAGTTCGCGAACGGGCAAGTATTAAGTTCACTTGCTCTGGGTTCTAGATTGCCTTGCGCCGTCATTGAGTATTACAATAATCATTTTGGAACCTTGACCCATACGATTTTGAATAGGGGCAACATATCGATCCAGGAGCGGCTCCATTTTTTTTTTATTTCGTCAACCCCTTTCAAGTGACTTACTCGAGCTCCTTGCAATTTGAAACCTTGGAGTTGACCCACGTATCCCCTTCCTCGGGTGGGGTGCAGGGGTGGAATTCTTTTAGCCAAAAATGTTAGCACCCTGAAAAGAATGAATTTCGTGTTTCAGCATTTTGTCATATTTCTATTCGTCCCGGAGATACAGGGATGAGGACAGATTTTATGGACACCCTGTTCACTTCAAGAGCAGAAGAACTATAAACTGCAATGGAACAACCGAGTAATGGGGGTTTGAAAACAGGACTTAAAATTATTATTATTAATTTTTTTTTGTAAAACAGTAAATTGTAAAAGTATTGTACGTACAACCATCATGCTGAAAGAGAGAGACAAAGATTCATGGAGGTAAGACTGGGGGATAGTTGATGATTCCAAGGGCACTTGAAACATCGAATGCCAAGATGACTAAGGAACAAATAGATGTAAAATTGTGTGAATTTCATTTAGAAGACCGAAGCGTAATCTGTGTGTCTTACCTGTGATGTTCTTAATGGATGTGAAATGTACATATTGAATGAGTGAAGGACTCAAGGATTAACAGTTACATAAAGATCAATGGAGAGATGCATGCTAGGAATAACTAGCTGGGACAGGCAGACAGCTGATCTCGATCTCAAAACAAAGATAAAAGATGTGATGAGCTGGAGAAAAAGATGAAGTGCATATGAGCAGCTGACATAGCCGTGGACGACAAGTGTTCTGCATCCAATTTTCTGAGCAAAGAACGAGTTACAAGATGACCAAATAGAAGGCAGACAGATGAAATAAGCATTTTTCACGTGTCGAGAACAGCAGCTGATCGAGAATTAACCGGGGAAGAGAAATTTCTTCATCTAGCAGTGGTTAGAAGATGGCTGAATATGATATTTATAAAAATCAGTTCAGACACAGAATTTTCTGTTATCCAAGTTCGTAAATGGGTAAGGAATGTTCTCCTGGACTGCCGCATAGCAACCATTCGTAGGATAGAGATGACGCCATTTGGTAATAGTTTTTAATCATTAAACCTTGGTTAACAAATTGAGTTAGGTGAGAAATAGAAGTCCTCAACACAAATTACTCTCTATGTGCTTATCAACGAAAGCATAACATGATAAAGAGAACTGTTTTTATGATGTGTGTTTTTTTTTGAAGAAAATATTGTTGATAATGAAACGAGTGCGCTGAGTCAAGAGAAAAAATGGAGGTCATAAGAAGATGATAAAAACAACTTCTTTGTGTTGCTCCTGTACTCAGTAACACCTGATTTCAAGCTGTTAGATAATGAGCGAGATAAAAAGAAGTAATTTACAGAAAAACATGTCACTTGAGTACATAACACAGCTTTCAATCACATTGATTTTTTCTTTTTTTATGTAACGGTTAAAGTAATAGATTTTCATGATTAAGTTTATTTTGCAAATTAAAAATCTCTGAGAAAGTCATTATGCTACAGAATCTCGCAAGCATACCCACTTCCAGCCAGTGCCGGATTGGCATCAAAACTTGATTCGGGAAGTTCACTGCGCCGGCCCACTTCTTTGATTACTATTTTTCAAACACCACAATTCGAGCGGCGTAGTTCATATAGTAGATGCGCTGGTATCTAAATTGGAGGTCCGGGGTTCACATCTTGGGGCCGACTATCTTGACTAAGATTTTACCCTGGCGTTTTTCTCGGTATCATAGCATATCGTACATACGGTGTATATTCAAGGTCAGGGGCGTTTCGTTTCATTTCACGATTTTTGGATATTGGATGAAACGTACACACGAATCTCAAAAATACATTATCTGACTCACGTCCAGCACCAAACATAACTGCTAATGCGTTGCCTTTCGACCATCACCTTTTCGCTCCTATGAGACATATCCTTTTCAGATTGTTTGGGCCCAACGGGACTTTTTAGTGAGGTCATCCAAGAGTCTATCCTGCTATACAATTCTCTGAATAAGAAAAGAAAAAAAGCGCTGTTTAGTTGAGAAGACCAAATAGTAAAACTGAGCCTGCTTCGATTTGCAACATTCATATTTTGTGCGAAATTAGCAGTAATTTAAAGCTCATTTGCACAACTACATAGGTAATATTTCAACTGTTTTTTTCATCCAAAATCCAGCTTGAAACTTGTTTATTATGAAATAAATAGCAACTGAAGACTTCAGTCATTTATTACGTCTGTATCTTCGTTACGTTCGATAGACGGTAGAGTAGGGATAAGGATTAGCAAGGAATAGATCTCATAAGCAGTGTCGGTGGGTCAACGTCGGGCTCTTGGCGCCAAATTCCGCGCCGACGTCGGCATGAGACATCAGATCAACGAGCGGATGTTGCACAAAATCCGACGTTCTACCGACCAGTATGGGCTGACGTAGAGACAAAATATCGCCAACTTCCGTCCAAGGAATCTCCAACCATAAACAGCACCCTATTCAGTTGGCCATAATGGAGAATAGACAATGGCTGCTTTCTATTGGTATAGGCATTTAGTTGGAATTTGTCCATTGCCTTCATGATGTATTAATTAGTTTGTAAATTTTCCGACTATCTGGAGCGGGATTTGAACCTGGAACCTTCCGATTTATAACTCGATATTATAACCACTAGGCTATGGACGTATATCTTCATAGGGACTAACATTATACTATTACTTTGTGTTACGAATGCTGTTTCTGAAGTCATGCGTATAAGCTTGAATTCGATACTGAGAACGCTGATTGGATCTTGTGTTTGAACTCTGGAGGTAGATTCATTGATTTTCTCTCCCATCCTCTCCCGGCTGGTAACTGACAACATTACTGATAGATGACAGTGACGTAAGGTGGCATTACTTTCGAGGTTATGATTGGCATTGGCAAGTGAGCGGGGACTAGCAGTCTGGCCGCCATGACGTCGCTCATTTGGGCATATCCTCTGAACCAACGATGGCCAACTTGCAATGTCCCGCCACATCGGCAGCCACCTTAAATCCATATACTGGTCCGACTTCGTTTCCGCTCAAATGCCGACTTGGCGCACGCCACCGTCCACTCACTTTCAAGCCACCTCTTTGACGGCAGCCGCCACAAATCCAGACATCGGATCACCAGCATTTGACGATGTTTTCTTCATAGGAGAATAGCCTAAAATATTAGATACTGAAGGAGACTCAGGGGAAACCTGTCAGGATAGTTTGCCAGAAATTTAATCGCGAAGCTCCGGAATTTAATATTCTTCTTTATAAATATTTGTAAGTTTTCTCATGGGCTGTCACATGAACACATTTTGAAAACTTGATAAAGAATGTCACTCTTTCATTGCGAGGATTGTCTGTATGCACTTCCAAAATGTAGGGATGGAAGTTATCGTATGAACAAATCATTAAAAACAGTACAGAAAAGTGAACTGGTAATGTAAACCGAGTCAGAAGTCAAATGAACCAGACGGGAATCGAAATCGCGACTACGGGTATCGAAGGTGAAATGACGCTATTGTGAGAATTGCCTGTTTACACTTTCAAAAATGGGGGGGGGGGGGGGGGAGTTCACTCTATTGTGAGCATATTATACATGTTCCTAGACAATCTGAATAAATGACAATTCTTTAATGATGATGTTCCTAATCAAAATTAAGTTAATTTTACAAGTTCATTGTACATAAAAAAATATGTATGGTATTATAGACCCTTGTGTTGGTTGACGGATGGACTGTGGCATTCGTATTTAAAATTTATTGGCTGGCGTTTTATTTTTAGAACATTCTTCACTGGACTGGGCGTGAAAAAATTCACTAGTATCTCAACATTTGTCCGAAATTGTATTCTTCTGTTTTTGTTAATTGATAAAATAAAATAAAATTTAGTTTAAAATGGACCTGACCGGCTCACATAGGACTGGCTCATCGGAAAATTTCCCGACTTCCCTTATGACCAACCCGGCACTGCTGCCAGCCACAAGTTACAGAGTTTACCTCGAACATTTAGGGAGATATGCGTCACGATATAGTGTTTTACCTCTTATTTATCGAGTTTGCTGATCAGCTTGCTCGATGAGCAAGCTCAACAGTGTAATAGCGCCTTTACACTGACGAGCAAACTGATCAGGAAGCTCGATAGTATAATAGGACATTTAGCTTTTTTTGAGGGGCCAAGAAAAAAATTATGGGACACCCCGTAACCCTCCTGGTTACAGAAACACTTTTCTAGCACTTTGTACAGATGATCAGTTTTGTGCCCATAGAAAATTTATGACTCAGGAGTCTCTGGGCGAGGTGAATCGATGATATTTTTCTATTGCCTTCCATCGAATAAAGACCCTGTTCTAAGGGCGATTCTAGTTCCATGGAGGCGAAGGAAAGAAGGCAAACTTGCTGAAATAGATATACCAGTGTCAATAAATCGGTCGACTTGGTCTACTATACAATATTGGCTATAATATATTCGTATGTATATTTATCTGACAAGGAATTTACTTTCTATCCTTAGTTAGAATTGTTAATTTTCTTTTTCCAGCACTGGCCAATAAAAATA
>JAGDQP010018582.1:0-36309 GCA_022664845.1 Lepisma saccharinum | reverse complement strand
CTCGCTGGGGCGCACCCCTTTATTGCAATCAGGCTCCAGCTGGGAACGGTAACCTAGTAGGGGAGACGAGCCGAATTTATTCTAACCTACTCGTAATGGTACACCTTCATACCAAATTTTGTTTCTCTAGCTTCAGTCGTTATAAAGTGGGGCTTAGGCGGGCATTTTGGATAAAAGATGGACACATTTTTAACGTTTGATTATATTTTCGTGACATACTCGTGATGATACACTGTCATACCAAATTTCATTTCTCTATCTCGAACGATGTGAAAAATGGTATTTCAGCTGCCATTTTGAATCAAAGATGGTAAATTTTTTAAAACGTTGTTATGTTTTCCTAAACTACTCTTGATAATACATCATTATGCCAAATTTCGTATCTCTGGCTCAAGCAGTTGGAAAAATGGATGTATGACGCCCGCCATTTTGGATCCAAGATGGCGTCTTTAGAGATATTTTGTAATATTTTCATAATCTACTAATAATGTTGTACTATCAAACTAAATTTCATCATTCTAGCGGCAGCCGTTTAGGCTGTGTATTCATTAAAAGTTTAGGGTTGGCGGCCATTTTGAATTAAAGTTGGCGACTTTTTCAAATTTTTAAAAAGTTTTCTTAATTTGCTACCAATGATGTAGTTTCATACCAAATTTCACTGTTCTATCTTTAGTCGTTTAGGCTGTGTATTCTTTGAAATTTTAGGTTTGGCGGCCATTTTGAATCCAAGATGGCGACCTTTTCAAAATGTCGGAATTTTTCCTTTATCTACTTATCATCCTCTACCTTCATACCAAATTTCATGTTTCTAGCTTACTCCAAACACCCTAAACAATATGATGAGTGAGTCAGTCAGTGAGTGAGTGAGTGAGTGAGTGAGTCAGTTAGCCTAAAATGTGCAATTTCAGGGGTCCACAACTAGAACATAGTTTGAGATACGAATATGAAATTTTGTACATCTGCACATATTTACCATATCTCCTTAACGGCAGAAGCTCATATTCCTATCTTTAACATCTTTTTTCTTACGGGGCCCCCAAATCGTCGATTTTGCCATAAACTCTTGTTCCTGTATAACATGCTTCTGGCAGTGCTAACGTTTTCTGACGTGAAGAACTTGGCTCATGCACTGCCGTGCATGTTGATATATTCGTAAAAAATACCTTTTAGTTACTGTCAAACGATTTTTCTTCAGAAATGCTTGTAGTTTTGAATTTGAATTTATGTATGGCCTTTAGGCATCTCAGGCACAAGTCGAAATGCT
Organism: Lepisma saccharinum; assembly: GCA_022664845.1. Taxonomy (NCBI): domain Eukaryota; kingdom Metazoa; phylum Arthropoda; class Insecta; order Zygentoma; family Lepismatidae; genus Lepisma; species Lepisma saccharinum. The sequence continues at coordinate 35,045 of JAGDQP010018582.1, read as the reverse complement.
TGTAGTGTATTTGTGTATAAAGTACAGAAGAGCAATAATCCACCATGGTAAATGAGCAAGGAGAAATTGAAAAAAAAAAAAAGACTTATAATGAATTACAGTAGAACAAAAGTAATGAAGCACAACCACTCTCCTCTGAAAAGAAAGGAACTGCCTATCAAGCGTAAAGTGTATTATCAGTGTGTCTCATCTGTGATGGCTGTAAAACGTAAACATTGAGTAAGCAAAATATTCATAGATTAAGAGTTACACAAAGAACCATGGAGATGCATGTTAGGGAAAACTAGAAAGAACATGAAGACAAATTTATTGATTCGCTCTCCAACAATGGTAGATGGTAGATACTAGGCAAAACGCAAATTCCATAGATCTCCTAAGTCCCGGATTCACCGTGGAATTTGTGCTGAGAAGCAAAAGATTAGTCGTAAGAACTAAACAACGTCAAAAAAAGTGTGGTGTACCTTCTTGGTATGTGAATTTTATGTATGGCCTTTAGCAAGGACGTCGTCAGGAAGGGGCAAGGGGGTACTTGCCCCTCCTTCTAGATTTCAGTGTTTATACCAAATACTATTCTATTTTCATATATTGAATGTATGTTTTTATGATTTTGACTGCATGCATTCCATAAGAAGCTCTTATTGGGATTCTCCCGTTACATTTTCTCAACCATAATTATTTCAATGTAGGCCTATGTATTAATAATTGCAAATACACCAATTTATACCCCAAACAAGCTATGTGAAAACATCCAAAGTAAAACCACGAATGCTATTCTTGTACTATTATGGAAGTTTTATTTCTTGTGAACGTACTCTGTTTTATGAAGTCGAAGCAGTTCCTCTAGAAAGTCAATAAACATAGTCTACTGGTTACAACGTTTGACTCAAGTCGCCGTGGTCCCGGGTTCAATTCCCGGCTGGAGTCCCACTTTTCGGCGTCCACCCAGCGTGGTGAGGCAAACGGGGAAGTCACGTGAATAAAGACTTGACGGCCACTTGGTCTAGAAAGCCCCTAATACTACTGTTCGTGGCTGACTCCACGGTCGTTACTCAGGTGAACGCAGTTCCGCCAACCACGGACAGATGGCTTTGGGGCAGGCTCAGGACATTTCGGTCTGTAACGCCGGTGGTTATTATTATTATTATTAAGCCAATCGTAAGATACACACTCTTTAAAAATATTTTTAATTTTTAATATTTAAAAATACCGAACAAATCAAGAAAAACACTGAAATTTTGAAAAACGACTCATCTAACATTAACATTAATGAAATGAACTATTTCATTTAGAAGCTAATTCTGTAAGCCGAGATATTTCAAAGTCACTAACTTAAGCCGGCGTAGCCCAGGACTTCAAATTTCCCTGAATTTGCCTGGTGTAACTCAGGAAAACCCTGTAAAAACTTCAGACAGTATGGTCGGCCTCTGGGATCGAACCCACGACCTTCCGAATGCTACGCCAACGCTCTACGGCTGAGCTACGGCGGCTCGGTAAGGTATGTATGTAAGAAAAGTGTAAATCAAGGGAAACAAGACAACAATAGTACAGAATCAACCCTTTTATTTGGAGCTCCTAACCCTTCATGGGTCAGCACAGGAACCCAAGAAGAACTGCTTTTACATAGTACTACAACGCCTTGTATACCTAAGTCAGTGACCATCCGCGACTTAAAATTAGTTCCAAAAATTATTTTTTTCACAAGAAACGGTAATTATTCTTTTGTACAATATAATAAAAATTGTTCAATGTATTTTATAGTATTTTAATATTTGTTAATTATTCTTTAGTTATTTCCAAAGAGTTCTTCAAATAAGATGCAATAATGTATTAGTGCGCGATGAAAATACACACATTTATGATTGATTTTCCGTTAAGATCAAAAATAAATATGTAGTTCCAAATCTTTGAATTAATTCAAGGTTTTGGATTTATATGTTTAAATATGGCAAAACATTCAACATCAGAAAGTATAGAATATATACAAAATATATATACTATAGTTTCATACATATAGGGGGCCTATATAGTTTCACACACACACACACGCACACACACACACACACACACACACACACACACACACACATATATATATATATATATATATATATATGGTGTAGTAAAAAGTTATCCATTATTTTGCCAATAGATGGCTTCAGTGATCTGTATCTCGCGTTGTATACGTCCGATCGGGTTCAACGAGATGGCGTTCAAACGATGAGATTGCGTACTACAAGCACTGTTCAGATAGTTGTGATGCGTTGACTCAGTGTTGTGTGAGCGCGCGTCAAAATGGACACTAGCAAAGATAAAATACGCTATATTTTACAGTTTTTCTTCGATAAAGGCGAAAACGCAAGCCAGGCGGCTGCAAATGTGAATAGTGTTTATGGTCCTGATACTGTAACAGCCAATCACGCGCAATTTTGGTTTCGTCGATTCCGTTCCGGTAATTTTGACGTCAAAGATGTACCACGCACTGGAAGGCCAAGTGTCGAACATGTCGATAAAATCATGGACATTGTTGCGTCCGACCGTCATGTAAGCACTGTTTCGATTGCCCAAGAGCTAAACATTGCACAAAAAACCGTGTGGAACCATTTGCATAAGGCTGGATACAAAATGAAGCTTGATGTATGGGTGCCACACGAGTTAACGCAAAAAAACCTCATGGATCGAATTTCCATCTGCGAATCGCTGCTGAATCGCAACAAAAGCGACCCATTTCTGAAGCGGTTGGTGACTGGTGACGAAAAGTGGATCACTTACGACAACGTCACGCGAAAACGGTCGTTTTCGAAGCGCGGTGCGCCGGCGCAAACGGTGCCCAAGCCAGGATTGACGGCCAGGAAGGTTTTGCTATGTGTTTGGTGGGATTGGCAGGGAATTATCTACTATGAGCTGCTCCCCTACGGCCAAACCCTTAACTCGGAACTATACTGTCAACAATTGGACCGTCTGAAGGCAGCAATCGCCCAGAAGCGCCCAGCTTTGGCCAATAGGAGAGGCATTGTGTTCCACCAGGACAACGTCAGGCTACACACATCGATAGTGACTCGCCAGAAGCTCCGGAAGCTTGGTTGGGAGGTTCTTATGCATCCACCTTATAGTCCGGACCTGGCACCGAGTGATTATCATCTGTTCCTGTCCATGGCGAACACGTTTGCTGGTGCAAAACTCGCGTCAAGAGAGGCTTGTGAACATCGACTGTCTCAATATTTTGCCAATAGGGACAAGGGCTTCTATGAGAGAGGCATCATGATATTACCTTCCAAATGGCAACACGTTATCAAACAAAACGGCGCATATGTGACCTAAATCGGATCATTCTAACTATGGTAAGTCAAGCCTTCAATGTATATATATACCACTTTAAATTAATAAATATATATAAATATATGAGAACAAAATTAACTCGATATGAATTAAATCTCGGGGAGACATATCTGGCCCAAACTAACTAACAAAATTAGCCGACTTAGGAAGATGTGGGTGACGTCACAAGGGACCACAGTATTCTAAAATGAAGAAGTCGGATAAAGAGTCTGAAAATTTCCTCTACCAAGAAAAGTTGAATTTGATTTGCAGAACCTGCATTATTGACGGAACATTAGGTTTATGTTACAAATATAAAAGTGTTTGGTTTCTTGATGTCCCCATTGTCTTCTTCTTCCTTTGATGTCTCTCTCTTTAGCAGTTCCTTTGGGAAAAAAGGAAACCAAGTTTTGCAGAACAAAGAAAGGGACATTATATCATCATTGTTCAGCTGTGGAGTGTCTCTGCTCACCTGACTTGGCAAGGAGTCTTCTCACGGTGGTCAAATAGTTAAAAATAGGCTGATTCTAGGAAAATTATTAACTGCTAGAATAACCCTTTAAAAGCCATGGGTATTATGAGAGCAATAAAAATATATTTGGGTATATTTCTGAACATCGGAGACGCTTTTCTGTCTACAGAAATTTAAGTTCAACCGTGGAGTCAGTATTAATTCTTTCTCAAGAATTTCACCTAAAATTGTCATTTATTAAGGAACGTTTGGTCCTTTCTAATGTCCCTTTGTCTATCTCAGCTCATCGATCTGTTCTGTCTTTGATCGAAAGAAGATAGTGAGAATGTGACTTCACATTTTATGCTGCACTTTTCTATGTGGTAAAGATAAACCTTTCCTTAGGCTGACTTTTCATGTACGCGCTGGCCGCTTGCGATATGGACTAGCAATCAAAACGGTAATCGCGTGGCGTATTTCTATTGGCTACTAGATCAAATCGCGAACAAAGCGTTTTTATAGTATTCCTGTATCATACGCGCTCAGCCTTTTAACGTACGCTATCCTCTAAACGAAAGCACATAGAAAGAAATTAATTTCAGATTTGAGTTCAATAACCTTTGTTGCTATCAATTTGGTAAGGCTACAACCTTTCTGTACGGTATTTTTGCACTATATGCACTCATTGTATAACGCTGCCTAACGTCTCAACGTGTAGGGAGAAACTGACTTCAGTTTTCAATTGAACGATATTCGATTTATTCGGCCGTTATGAATCTGGTGACGGTGGCACGAAATACCGTCACAAGTTTTCCATAATAGCTTAGTGCAACGAAGCTATTACAGCAGAATTTTTCGGGAGTTACTCTAGTTTCCGGTTATTTATCTGCTACAACTTTTCTACATATTAATTTTATACTATGCGCACTTCTGTGAAACTGGACTTCACAGAAAAAAAAACTGTTTGTTTCTGGTTGCCGAAAAAAATGTTAGAAAAGGGCCCAAACAAAACTTTATTTTATATCAACAAAACTTTGTTTAAACGAATTAAATTGCGAGTATTGAAAAAATATAACAACCCGGAGCAGGAATAGAACTGACAAGTGAGTTTCCAGTATTACGCAGTCTGACACGATCGGGCGCCACCCTTCATGACTGATCTGTTTCGTTGTAATTATATAAAAAGACAATCTTGAAACTTTAATAGTTATATGAATATTACAAAATGGAGTATTATTGCCTGTCAATTACAAAATTTAGAACATCATATTTAGAACATCATGTTAACAATTCTGAAGTATTTTGTTGTGGTTAAAAATCTTGCTTGTTTCTGAATATTTCATGTGATTGACACAGACGAATAAGTAACATAGAAATCAATGAGTTTGAAAACAAATTTGGTATGTTTAATGGAATTGGTTTGTTTGATGGAAGAAATAAGAATCTTAGTAAACAAAACTGATTCTGAGTTTTAGAACGTATTTATTACCCTGGTTATTGAAGAAGCATACGAAGAAACGCTTTAATGCGATATTGATTTATTGTTAATATTAACTTACTGTAGGCCTTATAGCACAGTAATGTGGTATTTCTTTGTAGTTTTGATGTTGGAAATTCTAGTTCCAACATCATTCTATATCCAACATCATGTTATAAAAATGGGACGGCTGAGAGTGCAGTTTGTCATTCCAACATGGCGGATCGCGCATACTTCCTGGAAAGGAAGCATACGATATTGTGAATGTGCAAATACATTTTAATTATCTAAATTTGTCCTTAACTACTAATTATTATAAAATAAGTGTTATTGCAATACACTTCCTTCTCAAGAGCAGTGATCATTCAAATCTTGAAATCTGATATTATTTCACTATTAATATTAAAGAAAAAACTTAAATATTGCTTACCTGTTTATCCTCACACCTACCTTTTGGTCGGCTTCATCAGACGCAACCTTCACATACCTTAAATTAAAAAAGGCTCAATTAACATTACTTCTTATGGCCAGTTGCAATGTTTTGGTCAATTCAACATGGCGGCAAGGCGCACTTCCGGCCCATAAATTTTGGATTGTTACTAGTCCTTACGTCCATGGTACCATCGTATTTTTTTCTTCACTGTTGCCAAACAAATTCTTTTAAACCAACTGTTGTTTAAAACAAATAAAACTTTGTTTGGGCCCTATTTGAACATGTTTTTGTCAGCCACAAACAAGCATTTTTCTTTGTGTTGTCTCAAATCGAATTTTCACTATTTCCATCACCTTTACTTCCGATACCCATATCAATATGCAAATTGAAACTCAATCCTTTCTTTGGGGGCATTTATTTACAATATGCAGGCCTACTTCAGTACGTTGTCACAGTGTCGACTCTAAGCCTTACCATAAAGTTAATTGTATTGTTTACATGTTGATTAACGAGGTCATAGTGCAACGTTTATAGAACTAGCTATAGGTTGCTGTCACAAATGATGTAATTGACTCAACCAAGGATATCAGAATCAGGTGATAGGCCAAACTCGAAACACCTAAACCCGACGTACTAACTTCAGGTTGCGATCTTGGTGTGCACCAAGCACCAGGTAGTCAGAATTTAGGAGAGTGCTATTTATTCGTAACTTTACATATTGATATGCTAATTTGATTAAATATCTACTAGTAAATTAAACAACACAAAAAAGAGTAAAACCTCGGTTTTACAAGCTGATCACTTCTATTTTTAGTCTTTCCCTTTCTTTTAAAATCTTGCTGGGCATACGAAGATGGCAGACTAACGTTGCTATGCTCGGATTGACATTTTTCAATTTGGCCTACCATCTAATTTTAATAATCTTGGTTGATTCGATGACTTCACGCATGATACAACCTATAGTTAATTCTTTAAACGTTGGTCACAGTGGAGTAAAGACTGTTGAAAGGTGAGAATAATAACCTTATCTCCTGCTTGAAGAGAAATTACTTAAACAATATTAAACAATTTCTATAAAATTGGAAATTATAAAATGATATTCACCATTTTCGATAACTTTTTTCAAGTAAGGAGTGCGAAAAGAACTATGAATTTCTGGAATGAAAACTGATTTAAGTGATTAGCCTATGTGACTGATTCTATACTTTGCATCTGAAAAAGTGGCTCACGAGTTTATTCTTATTATTACCGTTAACTATTCGATATTATTGATCATGAACTTGAAATCCAATATGACGATCGTTCAAAATGGTATACCACAGGGTCCTCCCTTGGGCCATTTACTTTTTAACATCTTTATATAATAACATATATAATTTTAAAAAATTCATTACTATTATATGCAGATGATTTAAAATATATAGACAAGTTAATTATGTTAATGATAAAAAACGTCTTCAAGAATAGATTGTTTTGTTGGTGTACGAGGAATAAAATTGGTATAAATGTACTGTAAAACGAAATTGGTAAGTTATACTAATAAAGTGCAATATTATGTTAGTAAGTGTATGATTAATAATCTAACATAATCAAATACCTGGATGCAAGTCTTACTTTCAACAAATATATTGATAGCATGACAAGTGAAGCCATAAAAATAATAGGATTCATTTTTAATCAGAATCGGTTTATGACTACAGATACTTACATGAAATTGTACAAAATTCAAAATTAGAATAGTGCAGTCTGGTTGCGAATGACCTAACCAGAACTTTAAAAAAAAAATCAGTTCAAAAAAATGTTTATTAGAATACTATGTTATAAATTTAATTCACCGTACTTGGTTATAACTCTATAAGTACTGGTGTGAGACATTTAACTTGCAAAGTCTTGAATTACGGAAAGAAAACTTTGAAAAAAGAAAATGATTGGTATAAGATTTTAGATAATAGAATATAAAGTATTTATTTTGTAGGAAACTTATGTTTTCATGTACCCTTGCACAACACGAGGAAATTTTATTATCATACAACTACTGCGTAAGGTTGTCCCATTCTCATACGCCTGGTTCAAAGTTTCAATGGTTTGTGACAAATTTACTTATATTTTTGGAAATAAAGTTATTTGTAATAATAATTAATTTATATTTTAGGTTTTAGGAGCTTTATATGTTCCCTTTTTACTCATACTATAATATGAGACTCCTTTAAAGTTCATAATTATATTTTATTTTATTTATTTTTTTACTATTGTGTTTTTATGTAAATCATTAGACTTAGTGCTTTATTCATGATCACTCTTCACAGCATTTGAATAAAATTATTATTATTATAAAGAATTACAATTATTATTATTATTATTATTATTATTATTATTATTATTATTATTAACGTGTTGTAAAGAACATACTTGTCAAATTCAACACATGCGTAAAATGTGTAAGTTAATGCCGCGGGCCAAACCAGCCGATATTGCACGAAATGCACATTTATTTAAATGCCTCACTGATTCTAGGACAAAATCCCTCCTGCAGCGTGCATAGGACAAAATCCCCCTTGCAAAAAAAAAAAAAAAAAACCTGGCCAGACAAAAATCTCCCCTAGAAATAAATTCCTTGGTGAAGTAGCCCTATAATAATAATAATAATAATAAAAAAAGACTTGTATGGAAATGAAACAAAAGATAAAAAACTGCGTAGAGGCACTATTAATTGAGCAGTAGCACGAGGAGCATAGATATCAGAAAATGTTTGATGTAGAAATAATTTCATTTGAATTTAGATACTCATGTAAGTAGCTTATGAATCCAAAACTCATCTATTACAAGCAATCGTAAGGGTAAACTAACGTAGGAATATATTAAGTTTGTAACGTCATTGGTTTTCAAATTTGTCTTATGAATTTCCAAGTATTTCTGATTTTATTTTAAAAATTCAGGACATAGGCAATGCAAATCAAATGGTGAAAAATCTCGACTGAACATGCTCAACAAAACCTGAACGTACATTTAGTTATGAGCTGTTACTAGTTCTGGCGATCAAATTTCTAAATTAAAAGTAACAAAATTAAAATATCTAATTCCGAATATCTAATTGACTTCCTAATTCTGTTGTTTTATCCTTCATAAATACTGATCGTGTGGCTTTCTCCGTTTATGATTTCCTCATGAACATTCCACGCAGATGGTGCAAACTTGGGAGGCACCCTACACAGCGGCCGTGGCTCGGTCATCCTGATCAAGGTTTTTACGCCAAGTTTATAAGGAATCGAACATTATTAAAAAAAAATATTTACTGTTTGAATTATGAAAGAAAAAATCCAAAATAATGTAACATGCTCTTCAATAAAATAGGAAAGGCCAGATTGTTCACTGAGATAGCACTTTTCAGGGTTTCATTAATTTGGAAACTACAGGGAGGACGTTTGGCAACGCAACGCAGCGCTTGTCGGCTCGAGTTTGCGCTTGATTCACCTATCGCCACCCGCCAAGCGAGCTGTGGTTCTCCGGTGACTTTAAGCCACACGTTAAGTTTTAATTTTAAAGTATTTTAATTCACATATTTGAACACCAGGACATGTCGGCCGTATTGAAGAACCAAGTTTTTGTTAATATATGTAAAATTCGTGGAAAGAAATACAAAATATTTTCAGCACTAAACTGCGAAGCGCTAAGTTATGGGAGACATACGGCCCGAATGGCGGGCGGAGACAAATGAGTCAAGCGTGAGCTCGGCCGACTAGTGCTGCGTTGCGTTGCCAAACGTCCTCACTGTATTCATTTTTAAAGGGAGATTTTGTCCAATGAGCGTCTCTTGTCGGGAGGATTTTGTCCTATGAACGTGCTATCAGGGAGATTTTGTCCAGGAACTATTCATACTGAAAGTATCAAAATAAATTTTAGTTACTATGGCAAAGGTTACCCGAAACGATATACCGTATATATATATATATATACAGTATATATATAATTTATTAATATGTATTATTTGATGGATTCCGAAGCGAAGGAATGTGCTGCTTCAAAGGCCGTTTCCCTGCCCATCGCTTAATGTTTTCTTGTGGCTTTGCGTGTGAAAGGAATGAGAGTGTGGACTGTAGTGGAGGGAGGAGATGGAAAAGAAGAAGAACGTTGCATGGTGTGTGGATGTTTGTTCAGTCGCCTTGGAAGTGAATTACATGCATTAAGTGTTCTCGGTTGCGGCATATACGACCAAAGAAGAGGAGCAAGAAGCATATGTTGTTGTTTTTTTTTTTTTTATTCTTTCTTTTGGAGATATTCGTGAATACTTCATTAAACTTTGGAAAACGAGTTTAACTTTACTCGTACGTGCTTATCTTATAGAAATGTATAATTTTCGTTTACTTGGTTTTATTTATTTCAATATTATAGAAATTCTGTGAGCGTATGAATAATCAAAGTAGGATCTATAAAGACCTATTTAAAACAAAGGTTGAACTCGAGAGAAAATGTACCGATACAAATGTAAAACGGAATTTCAAAAATGTAAAAAGATGAAAAAATCATGAAGTAATGAAGAAGTGTGGTTATTATTATAACTTGGAAGAGAGCAAGGTAGTAGTTCATATTAATTTTAGTATTTGGAAATATCTATATTTAGTAGGGGTAATATATATATATATAGTAGGTAACATCTATATTTATTATTATAATATCTATAATTAGTAGGGGTAATATCTATAATTTAATACGGGTAATAGCCATATTTTGTAGGGGGTAATATCAATATTTACTTAAGGTAGTAGCTATAAACATTGAGAAAATAACCTAGATTTGCTAGCTAGCTTATTGCAGTAGTAATTTAAAAATGGTTCTCTGAAAATTCCAAAAAGTAATGGAAAAGTGCATTGGAATACAATCCACGGAAATTCAAATATATAATGGGAAAGTGATTTCGAATATAGTATATGGAAATTAAAATATATATGTTGTGTGAAATGCACAATTTAAGGAAATTGCACAAATAACGGGAATGCCATGCAAAATAAAGCCACGAAAATTGAATATATCATATTCAGCCACTTTCTATCCACTGCTGAATGAAGACCTCCTCCCCCTTTTCTTTCCAAATATCTCGGTTTGCTGCTATCTTCATCCATGTATTTCCTGAAAGACGTTTGAATTAATCTACCTATCTTGCATTTGGACGTCGTCTCGATTATTTCTTTCCTGTGAGAATCCAATGTAGTACATTTGTAATCCATCTTCCATCTGTTCGTCTAGCTATGTGACCGGCCCATCTTCACTTTATCTTCTTCGCAGTCTTGATTATATCTTCTACGTTTGCCGGCCGGGTAGCCGTGCGGTCTACGGCGGAAGGCCAACGACTCGAAGGTCACGGGTTCGAGTCCCGGCAGGGGCATGTGTGTGCACTTTAATGGCTAGCGGGCGAATCGTGTCGAGCCGAAGTCCAAAGTTACTTTACTGGCCCATATAAAAATAAAGTTTACCAAAGTTTTATCTTCTATGTTTGTTTATGCGCGAATCCATACATTTGTATTTTTGTCCCTTCTTGTTATTCCTAGCATGCATTTCTCCATAGCTCTTTGTGTAATCCTTAAACTTTGAGTCGTTTGCGTATTCAATGTTCAAGTTTCACAACCGTACAGGTAAGAAACATTGATTATAAATTTTAAGCTTGAGACACATTGGTAGTTTGCTTTTGAAAATAAAGTGTAGTCTTCCAAACAAGCTACACGCCATTTTACATCTTCTATTTATTTCATCAGTCAACTTGGCAGTCGATGTTTTGAGCTGGCCTAGGTCAATATGCCTATTGTCTCTCCACAAATCTTTATTTCCTTCTTTGCAGCATGCTCATTATACATTACTTTCGTTTTACTGAAATTCATTTCAGATCCTATTTGCGAACTCTCATTATTCAGTCCTTCCATTCTGGTTTGTAGTTCTTCTGTACTTGAATCAAACAGGATTATATCATCAGCGAATTATAGGGGGGGGATGATGACATCACCTATTGAATTTTCACCGTTGAATATTATAATATATACTATTTATTATTATTGTTATAAATAGAATGATAATAATTGGAAATGTCTTGTGGAATAATATCCATTGAAACTTCGAGGGGGGGGGATTCCATGAATTACAGTTAGTGTAATTCATGGAATCCCATGAATTCCATGAATTACAGTTAGTGCTGTGAACTGTAATTCATGGAAATTCCGAAACCTAATGGGAAATTCTTTGAGGTATAATCCATGGAAAAAAATCCAAAAATAATAGAGAATTCTATAGCATTTATTCCGTGAAAATCATGCAAAAGTCTTGTGGAATATAATCCACGGAACTCTAAAGAAAGAAAAAAAAATAGTGGAAAGGTCTGGTAAATTCAATAATCATGGAAATTCCTAAACAATAGAAATCTCATTTTGAATCCATGGAAATGTGCTAAATAGTGGAAAAGTCTAAAAAACGAAGAGTAATTTCAGGCCATCTACATTAATATATTCACAAAAACGATTTAATATTGAAATTGCCTTCACTTTTCTATTATTAGTTTTATTTGTTGGCTTGCCTTTTATAAATACTGTACTTGTAATAATTGCAAATTATCCTGAACCCTTTTCTCCTGCTAGTTATGTCGTCATAGTATTTTTTTCGCATTTATTTTATCTGCTTCATACAATGCTTACACTAACATTACGTGCTATTTACTATACTTTTGCTCTCTTCTACTGTATATCGTTCATTAACGTTCATTACATTCATCTTGTACTTCCCTATCAAGATTTCTTAAACTATTTTTTCTTCCTCGTTCACGTTCGTTTCGGCATAATAAATCTGAGTAAAGGCGAGCTTTAGGAAAACGGATCATAAACGGAGGAGCCAGAGCCTTTTTCAAGGTACCACTTCAACATTAAACGGACGAAACTGAGGAAACCTTGGTGATTCTCAGTAAGAAAGACACCTGATTATGATACCAATTTCCATGCAATAGATAAGTTACAGTAACAAAATGTCCAGAAATATAAGAATGAATATAAAGTTAAAAAAAAACAACAAAAAAACAGCAGTTTCGTTCGCACAACCATAAAATTCAATCTGTTAACGATAGGGATGTTTTTCTTGCCGTTATAAAGAAAACAGATCTCGCAAAAAGAAATGAAGAGGGGTTTTCTTTTGCATCCGGTCCCATCTGTCAATCATAGATGCAGTAAGTACTTACTAATTTAACTGTGTGTTACATATTACTCCGTCTATGTCTTTCTGCCTTTTTCTGAAATGTTTAACTATCTTCAATGTTGACTTATTTATTTACAGATGGTCATTTCCTTTACTGTACAAGGAAGGAAAGCAAGCATTTGACTTGTCAATGTTAATGGTTTTCCCCCTCTAACGTGTAAAATAGCAGTAATGAATAAATATGCTATGTATCTGCTGAGTTTTGACAACTTCTGTATTGCTTATACCTACTGGACAAAAGAACTTCAAATTTTAAGGATGATTTTTTTTTTTTTTTTTAGGACGAAAACTCATTCAGTGTCACTGCTTTGCATATTTTAAATGCTGTTGGTTGTTCTCCGGTTTTCATGCAAAACCTTTTATTTTCTCTCATAATACACTTTCGTGTAAACTTAATTTGTTTTTCTGCATCTATTTTACAGGTACGGGTACGTGTATAAACAAGACTAGATAGAATTTTAAACGAATTAAACTCGGTGAGCTCATTTGAAAATCGAAGCAGTGTAAGTGGTTGATCTGAGCTGATCTTTTCGTCTTTATGCTAGAACTATCGCTACGGTTAGCCCGATTATTACATCTTTTTACACTAATTTCACACCGGAATTTAGTACAAGGGCAATTGTTTCTTGAGTGTCATGTGGAGTAGAACCAAGTTCTCGCACTGCAGTGATGTACGAGAAGTTACAAATTATTCTGTGAGTTCCGTAACACATGCCCAAGCCCAAAATAAGAAATACAAATTAACCTTACCTTGCACTAATGAAATATAGTAGTAATAGGCTTTATTGTTTCATTAATACTGAATAATATTCATTTTTTGTGCATCTTAATACACGGAAGACACTGAACCCGGTTGTTCTATTTATCTCTTACAAAATATATGAGTGATTCCATTGATTCTGCCAGACTCCCCCCTCACAAATCCTCAAGAACACCCTCCTCCCCACTTAAACATTTTTGTGTTGATAGAAACCATGCATAACTCTACTTACACCCTCCCTCCCAACTTTGATTTTACACCTCTCCTAAACTGAAAATCCTGGCGAAATCCCTGGTGATTCTCTGTCAACTTGAGTTCTTCAGTCCTTACTTCCTCTGTTGTCTCTGTTTGGTATAATCTCTTCCTTTTCATATTTTTTCATGTATATATTAAATGTACTTCTACCAAATTAATGAAAGTAAATTCTAAATAAGAGAAACGGACTCATTAGAAACTGTAAAATGTGTAAGAAATGTAATTGCTGTCCCTTGTCCAAAGAACGATTTCACGTTTTCAACCATTTTTTTTTTTTTTCAGTATTTATAAGATCAAATTTTATTTCTATGGTGAATTTCAAGCTTTAATATTCATAAGCTGCTTTTTAAAATGGACAAATTTTAATACATTAAAAACTATGCTTAGCTTCTGTACATTGATTACGTGTCATTGCTGTCCCCTAAATTTTTAGCTGCTACGTAAATCTTCTAGGTGTCATGTAAATCCAATTCATGCACATGTAAAACAGTCATGTTAGATCGATACGTAAGTTGCCATCTTGTTCTTTGCATTTTGCTAACAGTTGGAAGATTTTTAATGTATTTTTTTTTAATTCGTTTCTATTTGCTGGTACAGTTGACTCCCGATTTACCGGGATAATAGAGAGGAAGATATCCACGGTTAACTCAAAACCACGGTTAGTCCAAAGGCAGGGGAAAAAAAAAACAAGAAACATAAATAACCACTAAATAATGAATAGAAAAATCCTACATGCCAATTCACCTGTCCTGTATTTTCAGGAACTGTGCGTTAATAAGGTTTCCAATGAAAATTGTATCAACAAACAAACTCGACTCGACTCTCATTGTCAAACTTCATGTCTGCTCTCTCTCTCTCTCTTTCTCTTTCTCGCTAGCGTGCCTACTGATGACTCTTGCCATAGATGTAAATATTTTCTTTTTCTTTGGCGAGCAGCGGTTAAGCAGCTCAAGGTAAATCGGGAGTCAACTGTAATTGCATTTTAAAATGAAACCCTCATACAAGCTTCAAAAACCGCCTTTGTCTTTTTTTTATATTTAAAAAAAAAAGGGTTAGTTTATCATCTCTGTCCCTCTCAGTGCTGTCCCTTCTCCAAACACAAAGCACGCAAGGCTTTGCGAAATAGTGTCGATGAACTTGAGATGTTGATGTAATACAATGACAATATGACTTTGCTTTATTAGATGAATACCTGTTTCGTTTGGAAGAAACAAAACGATAAGTTTCTAATCTTTTGATTTTGCTATTTAAGAAATGATACAGTTCTCTTTTACGTAACAAACTTTTCACAATGTTCGTAATTTAGTGAATTTTTATTTAGCAAAATGTAAGTAAGCATTATAAATTTATAGTACGAAAATTATTATTATTTACCATTTCAGTATCTTTTATGGTTTATGTAAATTATATGATGAATATTTACAGTAATGAGTCACAAGAATATGATTAGAATTTATTTTGAAATAAGATCACTCTTTTTCGTTTTTGAGATTGAAAAAAAATCAATCTTCAAAAACTAGTAGGGTCCCGGTCTATGTCTCACCTAAAAAAACTCAGACTTTTAGTAGTCAATACACAAGCTAAACGATTAGAGCTAGAATAACGAAATTTGGTATGAAGGTAGATCATCACTAGCAGATTAAGCAAATATTATAAACTTTTGAAAAAGTCGCCATCTTGGATCCCAAATGGCCTCCAAACCATTGTTTGTATAGAATACCCAGCCTAAACGGCCGGAGCTAGAAAAACGAAATTTAGTTTGGCAGTACAACATCCTTAATAGTTTACGAAAATATTACAAAATGTTTCCAAAGACGCCATCTTGGATCCAAAATGGCGAACGCCACAAATTTATTTTCCACACCGTTTGAGCTAGAGATATGAAATTTGCCAAAAAGGTGTATTATCAAGAGTATAATAAGAAAATATTACAAAATTTTGAAAAAGTCGCCATCTTCGATCCAAAATGGCAGCCGAAACCCATTGTTGTATAGAATACACAGCCTAAACGGTCGGATAAAAAAAATGAAATTTTGTATGGCGGTACATCATCACCAACAGGTTACGAAACTATTCCAAAATGTCTCCAAAGATGGCATCTTGAATTCAAAATGGCGGACCCTAAAAATTCATTATATAGTTTCAGCCTACTACGAGTTATTCCATTCACTTTCAATCGAAAAGATCGTCTGTTTCCCGGTTACGGGCTTTAACTGGTTATGATTTCGAATTATAGCGTAAGTTTCTTTCGTTACTATCGTGTAAATGTATAGTTCTTTTCATCAGATTTTGAAATCTATAACAAATAAAAGGTGTATATACGCGTGATTGTTGCAGCTTTACATTGGTCTCTTGTCAGTGCTGTCTCTTATCCTGTCACAGCTATCCCGGATTACTCACCTCCGTTTCCAGATTAGTTTTCCTCCTTCAGTAAGGTTTACCAGTGCCACAAAATGTGAAACCACGCCAATATCTTAAGTAAACATCACACTATCAAAGTAAGCTAATTGATAATTTGTTATTACCAAATAATAAATAATATACCAAAAATTATTTAGCATTTTTTTTTCAGTTGATATGATTTTCTTATCTAAAATATGCATGAAGTTTCTAGTTACCATAATATTTTTGTAATATGGATCCCAAGTATTGGATATTATCAACTTTATCTAATTATACTGGATGAATAATCCAAGGGGATATATTTATACATGTTTCATTTTATATTGTGGATTAATTTTAGAAACCTGTTGCAAACTGCGTCACGTGGGTTAAGAAAGGTTCTAAGTTTCCAAAACTGATAGAAATGAATTACTCCACCCTTTAAAAAAATATTTTTCATGTTTGTGGAAACCAAAAAATCAAGGTTGTGTCGTTCATTTGCTAATGTGAAATACAGGGGTCCAAAATGGCGTGGAATTCCTTGCTGAAGATTTTAAGTCCGATTTTGAGAGTTTGCTAAGAGAGGAGAAAATTGTAATGATTCTTTTATTCTATCCTTGATTTTTTTTTCAATTCGCTTACACAACTCAAAATTTAAATTTACGTATTTCACTCAGTTAGTAGGCCTCCGGATTCATGTGCCCTCAGGCAGAGGGTGTGGCCTTATCATTCCAATTCCATATCATCATATGTGCTAAACTATTGCATTACCTTACCTCAAGTTCTCTTCTTACCAAACCATTAAGATACTTCTCTCTTGGACAACTTCAACTTTGTCGAAGACCTTCAATGTATTTATCCATGATATGCACAGTAACAACTCTAGCAGGGCTACCATTATAAAAAAATATATATACCTAATGATTATGTTCAGTGCACACAGATCTAAATCTCTTCATAATTACCCAAATACTTCCAGATGGCCAAGAAAAATTAGAAGAGCTATTGGTATAGAATTGGGTCTCCTCCACCTGCAGATTGATAATAATGGGCTGTGCTCGGAGACAGGTCTATGAATCGAAGGTTTCTGGGCAAAGTGAACCATTTCGGCAGCCATTTTGAATTATGTCATTTTTAGTATCAACAGTTGGCCTACAGAATTTTGCACCTCATTAAAATTAACGTTAAATACCATTTAATCATCTATATAAAATTTTTAATTTTCTTTCTCTATATATTTTAAACAATAAATAATGCTTACCTTAGATCATAGATAGCGAAAAACACTAAAATTTCAGTAACTTTGTAAGCTGTCGTCTACTTCAGCTTCTACTGGTACACTGAAGACGTTGTATTAAAGTAATTAAAAAAGATGCCGTTAGATCGCAGCACACGTAAGGGAAGGAAAAACCTCTTGGACACTTTGCCTGCCATGGCCACTTTACGCTTCCTTACCCCTACAATATGGGTCTAATGTAAAAAAGGAAGAACTGCAAAAGAAGTGAAAATTTAGCTCAAAAATATGTACAGCACAAGGACAATTCAAATTTGGCCTAGACTTGTGTTTTTAATAAGATACTTATTTAGCATACATCTAATTTTAGATCAGAAGTACTCTCTATTCTAATACATTTTGTCTGGTGTACTTGTAAGTTTCCGAGTCTAAGTTTCATATACAATTTTTTATTCTGTGGGTTAAACCATCTTAGGGCGACGCTTTTCACCTCTTCATCTCCCGATTTCAAGGTCCATTTCCAGTATTCCAGCTACTTTGTAAGTTATCGTAGAAAAAATAGTTAAATAATGTTTTACATACGATATCGTAATTCTAGTAAATTTAATATAAAAACAGTTTAGCAATCCGAATGAGCTAAATAGTGCTATTATTATTATTATTATTATTATAAGCCAGAAGGAATTTGGGTACAATGAAATGGTTGTGTAGGAACTTTAATAATATTAATACCTGTAAGGTTCTATATATGTACAATGTTAGATCTCATTTGGAGTATGCTACAATTATTTGGAACTGTGAACATAAATATTTTGTACACAGTATAGAATCTATTCAAAATAACTTTCTGGCCTGGTTGAAGTGGAAATTTAAGGTTTTTAATAACATGAGTTTGACAAGTATTCGAAAAGAGATCATTGACAGACAGGCGGAATTTATATGACCTAAAGTTTTCTCATAGTCTACTGCATGGGACCGTCTATCTTGACCATTTCATTTTTCTACGAATTCCTTTCTGTTTAACGAGGAAGTTTGTTCCCTTTTCTTGTTCTAATTTTCCTAACTCATCTATTTATCGATCTATCTTTACCGCTAATAAGTATTATGACATTTTGGATCTCTTTCAACCTCAATTTCACATTATACGTCAGCTACTTTTACATCTATTGAATGACTAGTTCTATTTCTGGTGCCTTTTATTATTTTATCTTCTTGGCTTTTTATCTCTGTGAGTTTTATGGTGTTTATGTGCCATTATGTATTCTTGTAACTGTATTTTATAATTGTATTCTGGTGGTGCACTATGGCAATTCCAGCTGTATGTTTACCAATTAAAAATCTTTTCAACGTTATTACGATTAACATTTCGCATGATAACAGAAAGAAGCTAGATAGAAAATATAGACAAAGATAGAAGTGTCGCCGTTAGAGAAAATCAATACTTTACACCATTGTTTCCCAAACTGTGTTCCACAGAACATTAGTGTTCCGTGAAGCCTTTGTAAATGTTCCGTGGCCATCTCAGTGGCCTTGTTGACTTATAAAGGTTTCTTGTTTTGATGTCTGCAGACCATACATTAATTTTAGCCTTGGGCTAGCTACCTTTATATTCATTAAAGATGTAAACCTGATTAATATTCAGATAATTAATTCTGGCTCATCGCCAGCCACAGACTGTAAGGGGGGTGAATGAGTCATGGTGTATTATTATAGAACTTAATTATACTCATTAAGTTATTATTGAAAGTTTTTAATATTGCAATATTTATTGTAAACTTTCACAAAAATGTAATGATTATTTACTGAATGTAAGTCTTCCTTGGCCAAAAAACTGTGGGAAAGAGACTGCTTTCGGGTGGTTTTACAAGGTAAACAGACAGGAACTGTCAGCCACTCTCACTACCACGGTTATTTCTTGGAAACACAAAACAATGAATAGATATCGCGTATTTATGGTTATTTCTAGAAGCTTAGCCTATGCATTATTTTGTATTCCTGACAAAGGACTGCGGGAGTCATAGTGGGTGTCACTTCTTGCCTCGTTGTAAAAGAGCAATTAGACAAAATAGGTGTAGTGTTCCTGCCCGGGAAGAAGAAAATATGGTCAGACAATAACAAAATAAAACTCCTTAAATTTTCACTTGGGGTAAAAATAATTTTAGCCTAAAATTTCAATTAATTTATGACCTTTAGGCAACTTTGACTCAGGGAGAGAGAACAATTAAACGTATTCGATCAAGGCCTAATTTGAAGGTACCATCCCGGCATGTCTGGCGTGATTGACGAACTCTGAAAACCTCTGTCAGGATGGGTGGTCGCTTGGATCGTTCCCAGAACCTTCACTTTGCGAAACCAGTCAGCGCTGTACCAACTGAGTTAAATCCGCTCTGTTTCGTCCCTTAGAATAATTAAATGATACTATCTATTAGGGGCAAACTTTTCGCCATGGTTAATATAATCACACGACATTAATTATCTAATATCATATTACAATACAACATTGTTTTACATCCTATAATGTTTGGAGTAAAAAAAAAAAAAGTAAACGAATCTTCCTGATGAGTTCAAGGTGCCATAAAAATAAAAGTAAAAAAAAAAAAGATTAAACAAATTGCAAAAGGATTTCCTAGAGTCTTCTTTTACGTTGAAGACATCTTACATACCAAAAACATTTCACATTTTTTAAAGAGATGGAAAAAAAAAAAAAAAAAAAAAAAAAAAAAAAAAAAAAGGTAAGCAAAAGCATGAGTATGTCCTGTTGTTGCAGCATCTTTCTATAGGTACAGCAATGAAGAAATAAACTTTGATTTGAAAAAAAAAAAAGGAATGAAACTAATAATAAAAAAAGACGATCACTTTCAAGAACGCAGGTTGAATGAATTCAGGAAAAAAGAAAAATCTCGCTGTGGTGGGAACCTGTCCGAGAAAGAGCTTGTATTGAAGAATGAGAGAGAGAGAGAGAGAGAGAGAATATTTGTGTGTGTGTATGTGTTGGTCGGTGTTTCGAGGCGAACACAAAGTAGCGGATTGCTCTCCAATAAATGGCGCACTTTAGTACAATTGCCCCTTAAGGCGGGCGGCGCCTTTTGAAGTCAGCCACAGAGGTCACGTGATTGTGACCCGGAGTTCTTTGTCGGCGAGGCGGGATTGGAGCCACGTGGCGGGAGAGGGGGGGCAACTACATAGGTTTCCCTTCACACTGTGGGCACGGAAGCACGCAAAACAGCTTCATAATAATTTGTATTGACAGTCGGCTGTCTTCAGCTTCACACCCACTAAAGCACGCACACACATACACATATAAACATACACATTGCAGATCGACTTGAGATAAAGCACACCAGAACAGAACCCGAACTGCATATAACTATGCATATACATTTAATTATACAGTCACATCACAAACTGTCTTTATTTGTACACATACACAATTCAATTATCGTCTTCTTATTACTGTATTCTGAGCATCACCACTGATCTTTATTTTTATCTTCCCTTTTGCCATTATATTAGAAAGATTTACAGAAAGGACTTGTGCGGATGTAGGCCAAAATATCAATGAATTTATTTCACATACTCTAAGTACGCTTTTTTTTTTCACTCCTCTATTTAATAAGTATTTTCCCTTTTGTGATATTAATTTAGTTTTTTTTTTCCTCCGGGTTAGTTAAGACCGGTTTGGTTTTAACCTTTTTAAATATATATATAGGTTCAAGTTTTAATTTTTGGCTAAGTCCACCACGTCTAGAATTTCCGCTGATCATTCGTGAATTTTACTCAGCGTCCACTCAAAAATATTCCCGCACAGGTGATGTACATATAAAACTAAAAACTATGATATTAAAATATTTAGTTACAAGAAAATCGCAAATCGTATGGGAAAAAATCAGTGAACAGTTTAGTTTAGCTTGGAACTGGTTGTCATGCTACCAGTGCGGTGATTTCGCTGTAGCTAAATAGGACAGATGACGTATTTTCTGCTATGTGATACCATTCGTTAATCTTAACGTGTCTCATAATTCAAGACAGAGGAAGTTATGTTTAAATGAAATCAATATTCCCTTATTTACGTCGAGTACACTGAAAAAAATCTTCATCGCCCGGGAAGATGCCACTAAGTTAGAGGTTTGTTTGACGCTCAAAAAAGAATGCCAGCACATTTTTCAGATTCTAGTTGGTTTGGAAAGGAGATATAAACTTTAAACTCAGTTTTTGACTGTCAAAATCTATAAAATGCAGTGGTAAGTAATTGAATATATTAATTGGCCGGGGGGCCGCGGACCGGCGGTTGAAAACCACTGCCTCAGATTCAGTATTTGGTAGGGGAGACATTTTATTAGTAATGTGAAGCACTGCCTTTGTTTCAGGAACCAATACCAGGTCGTGGATAACAAAAAAATTACTATAGTCATTCACCCATTACATTTGGTTAAAATTACTTAGTCCAGTTTTCTTATAGACTTTACTTTAGTTCACAATGGTTCGTGGTGTCCTCAAATCTTGCAACGTTAATTTAACTCGTTTCCCGACGTCATACAATGATGAAATTTTGCACAGCGACGTAAGTCGAGTGACAATACAATATCCCATTGTTACTTTCATATATTTATATATATATTTTTAAATAGTATTTAGTTTTTTTGATATGGATTTCTTTATCCTAAAATAAATACTAGCCTGCAAGGATCTTGGGTTTGACTGGTTGCAGAACACTTTAGGATTTAGGTCACAAAACATTAGCTTGAGAAAATGTATCCGAGCACCAAAATAACTCGAAAAAAAAAAAACTTTTTAAAGAATACTTTTCTTAAACAATTTGTACTAAAAAGTAAAGAATAACTTTGTTTATGCATGACTAAAAAGAAAATTATTTTTTACTCTTTTAGTACAAATTGTTTAAGAAAAGTATTACTATGTCTTTAAAAAGGTTGTTTATTATTTTTTTCTGTGTACACAGGAAAGAAACGTCAGTGTCAGTCAGTTGTGTTTTGAATACAATAGCATGTTTTTTCAGTTCCGAGTGGCAGCTTTATTTTCGAATGGTCTAAAAATGTCGACTGATCATCCTTTTGAAATTCTTGTCACCAAAGTCACGTCTGGGGGATGACATAACTTGGTGATCACTCTATGAGGATCAGAGATGAGAGACAATAGCTGCCAGAACCATAGCTGAGGTACCGTTGCTAAATTAATCTGTTGAAAACTAAGGAAAACGTTGCGAAAAATCTTAGTTAGGATAGCCGGTAGCGCAGCTAAAACCCGTCCGACATCGTCTTAAAAACAAATACACTAAATAACAACAGGTAATGAACAAAAGAAATACGAAAACTTATTAACTGAATATCTGATAACTTGTATAAAGTCGTGGGGGAGATAAAACAACATGAAGGTTTGTTAAGCTGTGCAGCAGGATGATTCTTACCGGAGGGGGGGGGGGGCGACGGGGGACAAGGAAAAGTGTCCACTCTCTTGGTTTTCATCACTCTCACGCGTTGTAAAAAGATGCCCCCGTGGAAGTTATATGAGAGGGAAGTAATCTACAATTTATTTAAGTCTTTGGATGAGTATGTATTACCATCATGGTTGTAATGACTTATCGTTTCGACAGTACTGAAGTCATACACGAATACATAAACTGACAATTATGTTCCTTTATTAGAAGCTTGTATATAGAGTATACGTCTGCTATGTGTATACGCGGAATTTCTGCTGTGATAGGGTGTAATGATAGGGTGCTACATTATACATAAACATTACGTTGGTACTAAATTTTAAAAATGTAAACAAAAAGTAGGTAGTTTTCAAAATTTAAGTTTGGGCTGATTTTATGTTATATTTAAGTTGTGGTCTCATGAGAATAATACTTACAGAAGAATACATACAGTCTGGGATGTAAAAATAAGGTAAATTTTGGTAATTTCATGACATTTTAAAGTTTTTACACACTAAATCAAAAGAGCGGAATTTTCACTCTTTTAAGATGGAAAAGCGGGACCGCTCCTTTTCGAGCGGAATTTTCGATCGAAAAAGAGTGGTTTCTAACAAAACATTATCGCGTTGGATGGAAAATGTACTCTTTCTAGATGGAATTTCGCTCTTTTCGATGTAATTTATTTTTTCCCTCTTAAAAGAGCGGTTTTCTATTGAGTCGTCAAAGGTGAAAGAGCGATTTATCATCTTTTTAGAGTGATTTGGTGCTTCAATTTATCATCGTTTAGGAGTGAGTTTTCTCATCTTTGTAGATCGGTTTGAATTCCACTCTTTTTAGAGAGATTTGCAATGCATCATGGGCATGGTTACTAGTTAACATTGGTCTTCGCCATTTGTAAAAGCAAAGGCCATCGAAAGACTAAGCTATACTGTGAAATTTATAGCGTTATGTATAGTTAAAAATGAGAAAACAGAACTTTAAAACTTTTCTGTTAGTAAATACACAAAAAAACGTCAGGAGTGAGATATGTACGTACAAGAAATCTTTCAGCGTTGTAATCAAGTACCTGACGAGACGAAAGAATCAATTCCGAGGACGCATTCTCGCAGTTGGACCCTTAGTTGAGGGGTTAACGCGTTGGATAGCTGATCGAACGGTACCGGGTTAAAATCTCCTCCAGGTTTAGCTTTATTTTACTCATTTTCATTCACAAGTACAGTACTTTTCTTTTTAGTACATATGAATTAATGCTCCCTTTCGCACTTTTGTACATTTTATTGCGTCGTTTTCATGTTCACAAGATGTAAATTGTATCTGAATAGATGGAAATTCATCTATACAAATACAATATCTAGGTTTCCATTGAAATAGACTACCACAGATTTTCGCTTTTTTTTCGAGCGGAAATTTATCATCTTTGCTCCGATGAAAATTCGCTCTAAACGAGCGGTCACTTTTCCCGCTCGATTTGAGCGGAATCCGCTCTTTTGACTTTAGTGTGTAAATACTTTGCCTTTAAAACATGTATGGCAATATTTATGAATAAGACCCCGAAAAGTGCTAAAATTAGTATTTTGAGTACAGCCTCGAAGAAATTATCTTCACAAGAATATGTACTATTGTTACTGTGAAGTGTGAACCACTGGTTATTCTGTGATAGCATTTTTAACTTCGTGATAATACGTTGGTTATTTCGTATGTGAACAATCGTCACGTCGATGTATTAATAAAAAAATGTGCAGCCAAATTGATTCGATTTCATGTAGTATTAATTCATAATAGTGTCCATAGGCTACTAATTGGCGTCCAAAAATGTGCAGCGTAAAAACTGTAAACCCAAATTACTTACTAACTGGATGTGATAGCCTATTTATTTAAAAATATCACCGTCAAGTAAGGACTCCAGGCGGAATATAGTGTTAATATTGGAACCAAGCTGAGATTCGAATTCAAGTTTAGGTTACGTTTGGATTAGCCGACTTCAGGTAATACTAGGAAAATTGGAATTTATAAACTAGCGTACGGTCTAGAGACGGGACCAGATCAGACTGGGATAATGTAGGGGAAAGGATGTGGAAGAAAGTCGGCCATGACCTACGTTGAAGGTTCCATTCCTGTCATTGCCTGGTTTGGCTGGAGAAATCCCTGGTAACCCAAGTCAGGACTCAGGATAGTGGGTATCGTATCCTGGACCTCTCAAATGCGAAGCGAACTCTCTAGCTACTGAGCCAATGCTGTTCGTTATTTTTTGGTACGAGATTTTACAAGATATCTAGGTTATTTCCTAATACCTTAGTTATTTCGTGATAAGCCATATGGCATAAAGAGTGGCAGAGAACTCTTACCACAGATAAGTAGGATCCTATACTTTTCTATACATTTACATCGCTTATAAAACCACGTCACTAGATCTATATTACATCCATATGCTTATCAACGTTCTCATATTATACACATACGATGTGCTGCTTATCATCATCACCATAGAAAAGCTAAGAGTGGCACTCCAGTGACCTAAGCTCATATCTCCCGCATTACTTACCAATATCCATAGCAAAATGTTTAACATAATCACAGTCATGCGCAACAATACATAACTTATACCTAGCTATGATATTTGTTTCTAATTGGCTATCTTCTTTTATTTGATTGCTCCACGTCCTTTACATTTTCACTTTTCTATGACTACTGCACAAAGAACTACTTTCTACTAACACATGTCGCAGTCTAAACATGTCGCAGCGTATCTTGGGAGTTCAAAACATACGCTTCTCTGTCATCCGTCTACGGAATTTAGAATTGATTCAATTATTGGTTACTGCACGAGAGCCTTTAATAAAGTTATCACGAACTTACCAATGTCACGAATTTACCCTATGCTCAACACTTCACATTTACAAATGTTATTTTTTTTACTCTTTAAAAGCAATTTAGATAACTTGATGTCGTCTCAATGTACACAAAAAGTAAGTAACAAAATGGGAAAATACTAAAAAAAATGTGGGTTTTGAAGAACGACCATTCCACCAGTGATCAATGGAAAATACATTTTAAGAAGTGAATTATATTTGTACAAATAAAAGAAAATCGAGGAATATATGAAATAAAATGCCACAGCAGTAGCAAATAGGAAAAGGAATATCAGTATTAAATTAACAGAACATAAACATGAAAAGTGTATGAACAGTATCCAAATATTTAGCCTTCACGAATCATAAAATCATAGAAGACAAATTACATTACTGTACATACATGTAGAAAACATGTATTTAAACACAAACCAAAACCAAATGCTTAGTAGAAACTTGCGATGAGATAGGTCTACAGGTAAACATAGATAAAACAAAATACATGAAAACATGCCAAAAAACACTGAGAAAGAAGGAAATAGATACATAACAATTAAGAATGAGAACATAGAGAAAGTAAACAAATTTGAATACTTGGGAGCATATGTAACAAGCAAAAGCGAGGTCACAGAAGAAATAAAAAGTTGCTTAACATCGGACAACGTATATTTCTACTCAGTCCAGAACCATGGTTTCTAGCTGGCGACCCACAATTATTTCATTTTATGTATATTTGCTTTTCATTTCAAAACATGACAGTTTATTTCCTGTATTTTATAATAAATAGCAGTCCTAAATATATTATCCAAAAAATATTCAACAAACCACATTATCTTTAGTAATGATAAAAACAGCAGGCAAAATAAAATACTTTCTTTGAAATTAATTTGTTTTAACCTACAAAATCCTAGTTAAATTTATATTTCCACCTCTCCTCGCGACTCCCTTGCACACATACCGTGACCTACCTGGCGGTCGCGATCCCCAGGTTGAGAAACCCTGCCCATAGAGTAAATAAATAAATACTGATAATAGTAGTGTATCAAGATAATTAATTAATGGTTATATTTTGACTTTATAGCAGATTTCCCCCCCCTCCCCCCTTCACGAAAAATGGGTTATTTGCTGTTACATTTTTTCACTTTGTCCGCAGTAAGTAACGCAAGTAAGTCCATTAACCAGTACTATAGATAAAACACCTATTTCAGATTTGATTTTAGTGACCTATAATTCATGGGTCGCTTTCAATCTGATGACTAAAGCTTATAGGTCCTTATCATTTCGTTAGCTCCCTTTACCCATGCCGTAAATTGTTTGCTCATGAGCCGGACTGATGGTTGTTCAGTCGGATTTGAGAGATTTCGGATTCAATTCCCGGTAGAGACTCCAAATTTCATCGTGACGACAATTCGGCAGCTATTTGAATAAAAGAAGGAGTGGACTATGGCCACGAGAGTCTAATAACACACACACTGCTTTGAAGAAGCGTTACACTGACCTCGTATTAGCATGTAATACAACCCTACAGACAGGCTAGGACTCCTAAAGAGTCTATCGTGCCACCTAGTTTATTGTTATTATTACTATAATTGTTGTTATGCATTTTTGCATGTGTTAAGGAACGAAATTTTATCTTCTTTTAGGAATGTTACCACAGTGTAATTGATTCTAAACGCTTAGTTTACACGTTTCTGCTTGAATGGTAATCACCATGTTTTTTTCCCCGTCTTGTTATCTTATTATTCGGAGTAAGATAATTGCATCTCTCACATTTCTGCGAAAGATAAGAAGACATTTTTTGAGGATTTATAGCAAAGAGGAAAGAGAGAGAGAAAGAAGATTAAAAGTAGCAGAAGAAGCCTGTTTAGCTGTAGTTTACGTGTTTCAGTGAGAATTCGCATATTTTTGTGACTTGCTGTCATAACGAGGTGAAAAACTGGCTTCATTCTATGGTTTTCCTCAATCAAATCACAGTTTATTTTCTCTTTTTTTCTTTTTCTTCTTTTTCTTTTACCGTTATTGAAATGTGAAGAAAATGAAGCGACAACAGGGCAGCAAGGAAATACTAATGTGGGAACTTAAACGATGGTTACTGCGAGGTGGTTATTATAATAATTTAGTGATTATATAATTGTAATTAATTAAGTGATAATCGAATTTTAAGGAAACAGAGTTTCATAAATAAAAGTAAAAATGAAGTGTGTATGTAAGCATACAAAAGTGTGGGAAATTATCAGTAAAATAAATGGCAAGGGAAATTAAAACATATGGACAGGAAATAATCGAAAATTTCTTGCAAAATAAGGGATAAACAAAATGAAAAGGATACAGGATTAGAAAGATTAAAATTCTAAATAATAATAAAATTCAATGTTATATTAAAAAAATAAAATAAAAAACACTTTTTAAAGACATACTTTTCTTAAACAATTCGTACTAAAAAAGTAAAAAACACAAAAACAAATTTGTTCATGCATGATTAAAAAAAAGCAAGGGGCGGGATTAAAATATGCTCTTAAAATGTATAAAATATATAGAAATATATGAACGTAACAATGGAATATTGTATTGTCATCCGACTTACGTCGCTGTGCAAAATTTCATCATTTTATGACATCGGGAAATGGCTTAAATTAGCGTTGGAAGATTTTAGGGCACCACGAGCCATTGTGAACTAAAGAAAAGAATGTAAAACAGAAGTGTTCCATAAGTTTATTCATAAACAATATTTCCATCTTTTAGTACGATTTCAGCCTCTTACTACGTATCGGGGGACCGGGTTCAAATCCAGGCCAGCACACTGGAGACTTTTCTTCACTGTTGTCATGCCTGGTGCTCTGAGGTGCACTCAACCTCTTGTCAGATTGAGTACCAGAGTGTCCTTGGTACTCTTGGTTACCTTGTGAGGTAAAGGCGGTCGAGCGTGAGACTGACCATCCTATGTCACATCGTACCGTAGGTCGAGAATATGTGGAGTACTACCTCAACATCTAGCATGCCCACTTTTACGTTTTAGTACATGCTCAGATATAAATTAGTAATAGTGGAAAGGTTTGGGGATTGACCAAGTATCAAGTGGTTACTTCGAACAGTCTATCTGGATAACCCAGAAGATAAAATCTTCTTCATCTTTCGTAACCTATCACTCAAAACTTTCATTAGATTTGATTATTTAAGTTTTAAACTTTCCGGGATTATATCTAAAATTCATCCTTTATGAAATATCCAATTTATCCTCGAAACCACTGAATGATGTGGAATGATAGTACAAGTATATTCGCACATTTTTGTACCTTCGACTTTTAGCATATTTATTTAAGTATCCAAGCTCTGAGATATAGTTTCATATCTTCAAATTGATCTACAGAAACACTGAACTTCTCAGATTACTATTCACAAACATTACTTCCATATTTCACTTATTAAATTTTGAATTCAAGTTACTTTAGAAGACATCCCTTATTTAATTTATTTATAAGTATTTTATTCTGGGAAACTCCCAATAACGCTCTTTAACGTGATGCTACTAAGTTTTATATTTTAATGAAATAATTCTTAAAATCTGAAAAAAAATTACTACCTAATCTATACGATCTCATGATTTGTAAACATACATACTAAAAAAAACGTAGCGGTGTTGATTCAACACCTTTCAGTGTCCCAGGGAGGCCACATTTTTATTAAATCAACACAACAAGCGGTGTTGATTTCAATGGTTCAACACAATAAATGTGTTGTTGATGCTCATTCAACACAGAACACCTTTTGTTGTGTTGATTTAATTAACACAGAAGGGTGGTGGTCGCCCTAGGACACCGAGAAGCGTTGAAACATTACCGTTTTTTTTTTCTGTGCAGTCAAACCCGCAAGCTAAAAGAAAAATTCTTTAAAATGTTTGATATCATACAGTTTCGTAAATCCTATACTAGACATCTTCTTTGGTCTTTTCATAATATTTTAAAAAAAAATGGGAAAGTGTCAAAGGGGGCAGGGGAGAAGTGATCCCATGAGAAACATCGAAAAAAAAATGTCTTTGTTATGAATTTTTCATACATTAACAGTCCCTTAAATGTTATATTTTGCAGGCTGGTGGCGTACTTCATGGTGTAAGATTCCAGTTTTTATGCCTCTTTTTTTTAAAAAAAAAAACGCTCAAGAATAATTATGTGACCAATACTGTGAACATGTCTTAATTGGAGGAGTTTTCCATGTTCTTTTTATGAACCGTAATAAAAGGAAGGAGAAAAGGAATTGTTTAAAAAATACATTCTTAAAAAGAAGACGGGGTGGGGGTGGAGATAAGTACTGCAGAAACATCTCAAAGATATCTACTCAACCTTGCTTGGATTTTTTTTATTTCATTTTTAGGAAAGACAGACCAAGAAAAAGTAGCGAAAGGGAGGAGGAGGGGGAGGCCATTGATGTGTATATATTTCATGGTGTTGGTTTTTGTAACTGTGTTATAGGAGGTGCCTCCAAGTCTCCTACCCATTCTTTCCGGTGGGGTAAGGGGTGAGGGTGGGATGGAAATGAGACAAAACACGCTGCAGTGATGAAGAAAAGGATCAAGAGAAATTAAATTTAAGAACAAAGCAAAGAAAGAAAGGAAGGAAGGAAGAGAGAGAGTGAGAGAGGCGGGGCGAATAAAAACATATTTTGAGCCACGAAAGAAAATCTCAGGCAATGTGTCGTGATTACTTTCCGCCATGTTTTTTCTTTGATTCTCCCTCTCAGTCCTGGAAGACAATTATTATTACCTTTGTGAATATTCAGTAGCAATGGGTAGTACTGCCAGTTCCAGTACTCTGAGAAATAATAAGAAATTCAGTGCTGTAAGGTTAGTTTAAACATAGACTTAGGGCTAGTTTTCCATTGTCCAGTTATCTTTCCAGTTAACTAACTGCTAGTTCAAGTTAACCTGAACTCTAACTTTAATATCCGTTTTTCATTTGCCTTTTGATTGGTGGTTACTTAACTGGTGGTTAGTGGGAACAGAGCGACTGTTGGCAATGGATTTCTACTATTTCGCCATCTAGGGAGTTGTTCAGGAATTAAGAAAACAGTAGAATAGAGGGTAGCACAGTAGGTTTTAAACAAAATACGCATCAAATTCGCTAGTTTCTGAAGTAAGAAATATGAATGTTTGATTGCATTAAGAAATTTGTGGAATAAAGAAATAATGTAGTAAACACACAGATGTAAAGAATTGAGTTCCTATCTAAAAAAATATACGTATGTGTGACGCCAACCTGGTAGCCATGTGGGTTGGGGGGCTAAGTAAGCGACTCGAAGGTCCCGGATTCGAATCCCGGCTGGTGCATGGATCTGAATTTTAATTAGCATCGCATTCATAATTGTGACGGACCGAATTCAGTTACTAAAAATCGCCCATACAAAATTAAGTTTACAAAGTTTATAAATACGTAGGCGTGACGGTTTTAGATCGCTGGCCCGCATATTCTTATTTACTCTGGGAAAATAGATAAACTCCACGTTATGACCGCAGTTTCCGCGCTATATGTAAGGCTCTATACCCTTTATTTCCTTGCAAACAATTACCACACATACCGACAACCCAGCTTCCAAAAAGTGCTACAAAAAGCTATATGCCATTATCATTTCGTTAATTAGTTCATCATGCAGTTCATCAACATATAATAAGCATAGCCCCGTGAGGAGTTATGGCGAAACTTCGTCTTATGAATTACACTATTTTGTCACAAGAAACACGGACAGTATCTCGGGCCAGTCAAGAGGGGTTAGTTGAAGTCAAGTTCGATACTTTTTATTATACACGATGTACATGGGGTTCTAAAAAATGCATGTATTAACCCCCAACGCGCAAGAAACTAAATAGTCCCTAGCACCTTTCCCTATTTCTCTCTCATTTTACACTTTCATTTCAAAACTGTTACATTTAGGATTTGAACACTTCTAGGCACGTTAGGAATGTTACATTTCTCGTGTAAATTTTACGTTTTTTGCGGCCCATAAAGTAAAGCGGAACTTAACAGGTAGTTCGAAGAACATGGGCACGATTTCAAGCAACGACAAGCAAGAAATACAGTAATTGGAATTAATTAATGTTTCATGAAAGAGTTCATAGGCAGAGAACAAACTTCTTCGGCTTTGGATGCGTTTTATTTCGCTCGGTTGCAACTAACAAAGTAATTAAAATTTACAGTTTGGGAGGGTATAGCCAAAATTAGAGCTTGTAAACAGAGTTTCGCAGTTTTGTTTCTATTTATTTTTAATTGTAAAAAAAATAAGGTTGTACTCAAGAATTTTCGGGGGTTACACATTGGGTGGTCTAGCAGAATCTCTGTATTTATATACTTCACAGTACTTATAAAAAAAAACAGGTAGTCAGCAAAGTTCATGTACTTCATGAAATTGAATATGAATGTTTAAACTTTTTTTTGTTACCCGCAACTAGTACTCTCGCAAGAAAAAAGGGAAATGGTAAGGTGAAAAGTGAGGTAATGTTTAATAATTTTATTATTGTTTTTCATTGTCATTTTATGAATATTATGTTTGCTTCATAATCATATGGATAAACTTCACTTTCGGAACCCCTGCGTCCGCCAGCTACTGATCAATGTGTACGTTCTACACTACTCATTCCCTTGTAAATAATTCACGAAGTGAGATAAAGGAATATTTAATCATCTTGTTTCCATTAGCTTTATTATTTGCTGGGTAAGCTTTACTTAATGACCCACAAAAACATGTAAAATTTGCAGCACAAATGTAAGATTTCCAACGTGAGTGGAAGTGTTGAATTGCAAAATTTAACGAAGCTTCGAGTCATGGAAGTATGAAATGAGATAAAAAAATAGTTGGGACTGTTTATGTGGTTGCGTGTTGGGAATGAGCACATGGAGTATATGACAAACGCCATGCGCATCGCGTATAATGAACAAAATTTTGTAACCTGACCTTAAATAATCGTATTCACTCACTCGACACGTACATGATTTTTCGTAGAAAAGTAGTGTCATTCATAAATCGAAGTGTCGCTATTAGTATTCACACGCCGCCATGTTTGTGTGTTGACCAACTGGATTGAGTATTTAACGAAATAATAATGACAGCTTTTCGTGACACTTTTCGCATTCCTGGAGTTTATAGAAGCGTCAGTAATAATTATTTGCAAGAGAATGAGTGGTATAGTTTGTACACATGGGTCAATAACTTGAGGAAGCTGCCAGTCATCAAGTAAAGATGATCGTTTTTCTATTATCATTATCGTTTGCGGAATATTATGAGTTTGTCTCACAATCATACGGATATTATTTACTTTCGGGGTCACAGCTTCCGTCAACTACTGATACATGTATACGTTCAGCACCACTCATTCCCTTGTAAATAATTCACACATAATATCTAGCAACAACTAGAAATCCTAAAAGCGTTTCTAAGTATCATGTATTATTATTATTTTGTTAAATAAGCACTCGTGTTGATCAACATATACAAATATGGCGACATGCGCAAGAATACTAACGACCTACTTAATATTCATACTTCATGTTATGAATGACACGTATTTTCATAGAAAAATTCACGGACACATGTCAAATAGCAAAGGCAGTTAAAGTTACCTTACAACATGTTTACATTATACGCGATGCACCTGCCTTTTAACATTCACTCAATGTGCACTCTCAACTCGAAATCAAATAAACTCCCAGACACTGTTTTCGCTTTTTCACATTTGAATCACTACAACCTTCGTTATATTTTCCGTTTCAATGCTTACACACAAATTGAAAATATTACATTTCTTCTGTAAATTTTACATTTTTGGAGCTCCAAAAGTAAACATCGCGTTTCAACAGCACACACTTCCATCATTCTTGTAACTTTTACATTTTGTGGGAGTGCAAACAGAAACTGACTTCATGCCCCAGCCAGCACAAAACATTTTTTTCGTACCGCGCCTAACTGAATCTGAATTAAAAAATAAAAAAAGATGTTAAAAAGTTGGGTAGAAGAACTGCGATGTTCCCTTTATGTATAGTAATACAATTCTATCATCCTCTTCATCGGAAGAGGATGAATCTGAAATCATATACAACATCTTTCACAGGTGGCAATTGCCAAACTTTTTTAAAACCTCCAGTTAGCGCGTTAACTGGAGGTAGAAGTACGGGTTAATTTAACTACCAGTTTGCTCAGTTTAACTGTCGGTTATTCCTTAACTAGACATTGAAAAACGGGTAAACCACCAGTTAGAGTTTAACTGTTAGTTACTAGCTAACCTGTACTTTAACCAGACAATGAAAAACTAGCCCTAAATAATAAGACTTATCCCACCCACCTATTTTCGTCTGCGCTAAGGAGCACGTGATTTTGAAGCCTGCCGCTAGATGACTCTGGCGACACTTTCTGTCGCTGGTTCTTTCCAGTAGTTGCCACCAGAGCCACCAAACGGCAGGCTTCAAAATCACATGCTCTTAAGCAAAAATTCATTATTTTTAGCGCTGACAAAAATATCTAAGCGGTATAACTCTATATTATTATTTACTCTATGGTTTATACTAGAGTTACGATCTCTAATGGTAGCACTACCTCTGAATGTCTCTAATCAATTTTTATCGTTACACGAAATTTCATTGCTGCTCCTACAAATTCAAGCCTAGAGAGTTCAAACCTTCAGGAAAGAAGAAAGTTCATAACTAATTCAGGAGTTCAATGCTTGCCGATTTTTATTTTTATTTTTTATTTATTGTTGTAATCGTTTGATTGTTGTTGTGAACATTCAAACCAGATCGCTCTGTCCAAGCCTATGAGAATGAAACTCTTCCAACAAATTAACAAAAAATAAAAATAAAACTCTTGATTATTATGAACCATCTTCTCTGAAAGTTTGAATATAAATGTGTAAATAAATAATAACTAGCCAATATAATCTGCCTGTTAATGCTGGGAGAAATGGAACAATCATAACATTGTTGAAAATGACTGCTTCAGTAGGATGGCAACTAATTATTCCATAAATGTTTCAGTTTGTATCCACTGAAAAGATTACTTAAGTGAAAGGAGCATACCCTTACATATATGCGACCCAGACGTCTTGGCTCTCGTGATGGTTGCATAAATAAGCAGGATGCGTAACTTATTGGAATTTATCAACATGCACGGCAGTGCATGAGCCAAGTTCTTCACGTCAGAAAACGTTAGCACTGCCAGAAGCATGTTATACAGGAACAAGAGTTTATGGCAAAATCG
>JAGDQP010018581.1:0-36317 GCA_022664845.1 Lepisma saccharinum | reverse complement strand
AGAAAGCGATTTTTAAAAAGTTTTCTTACATTGCCGTTACCTACTTGTGATGGTACACCTTCATACCAAATTTCGTTTCTATAGCTCGAATGGTGTGGAAAAAGTTTTTGTGCGGCCATTTTGATCCAAGTTAACAACTTTTTCAAAAATGTAAATTATTCCTAAACTACTCTTGTTAATACACCTTTATGCCAAATTTCGTATCCCTAGTTCAAACGTTCTGGAAAATGGATTATGAAGTCAGCCATTTTGGATTCAAAATGATGTCTTTGCAGATATTTTGTAATCTACTAGTAATGATATACCGTCATACTTCGAAATTTCATATTTCAATTTTTAACATCTTTTTTCTTACAGAAGCTCAAAATCGCTGGTTCTCAATAAACTCTTGTTCCTGTATAGCATGCTGACGTTTTGTAACACGCGGAACTCGGCTGCATGCACTGCCGTACGTGTTGATACTCCCCTCGATTCGCTCGCGTCGCTGCTCCAAGAATCCCACGGCAGGCCGCGCATCGAACTTGAGGAGTTTGGAGGAACTGCGTCTTTTTATCACAACTAGAATCTGCAGTGCACTGCGCCACATGATGCAGATATTCCCTCATACTCCAGGGCGCTGCGTCCGAATGGGGAAACTTCCACATTCTTCCTGTATAACATGCTCCTGGCAGTGCTAACGTTTGTGACGAGTAAAGCTTGGTGGGACACGCAGGAGTATTGGAAGTTGGCGCGAGGAACTAGGCTCATCCATATTCCATTTCACCACTATTTAAGGTTGAAGGAGTTGACTGGACATTTTGCACCTCTGGTGCTTTTGCTCGTATTTCGCAGCTTTTTACACTTGTGTAATGTATATACTCGCTTCGCCTCATTGGGGCGCTGCCCCCCCCCAATTCCAAGATGGCCTCGCTGGGGCGCACCCCTTTATCGCAAATCAGGCTCCAGCTGGGAACTGTACCCTAGTAGGGGAGACGAGCCGAATTTATTCTAACCTACTCGTAATGGTACACCTTCATACCAAATTTCGTTTCTCTAGCTTCAGTCGTTATAAAGTGGGGCTTAGGCGGGCATTTTGGATAAAAGATGGACACATTTTTAACGTTTTCTTATATTTTCGTGACATACTCGTGATGATACACTGTCATACCAAATTTCATTTCTCTATCTCGAACGATGTGAAAAATTGTATTTCAGCTGCCATTTTGAATCAAAGATGGTGACTTTTTAAAACGTTGTTATCTTTTCCTAAATTACTCTTGATAATACATCATTATGCCAAATTTCGTATCTCTGGCTCAAGCAGTTGGAAAATGGATTTATGACGCCCGCCATTTTGGATCCAAGATGGCATCTTTAGAGGTATTTTGTATTATTTTCATAATCTACTAATAATGTTGTACAGTCAAACTAAATTTCATTATTCTAGCGGCAGCCGTTTAGGCTGTGTATTCTTTAAAATTTTAGGGTTGGCGGCCATTTTGAATCCAAAATGACGATTTTTTCAAATTTTTAAGAAGTTTTCTTAATTTGCTATCAATGATGTAGTTTCATACCAAATTTCACTGTTCTATCTTTAGTCGTTTAGGCTGTGTATTCTTTGAAATTTTAGGTTTGGCGGCCATTTTGAATCCAAGATGGCGACCTTTTCAAAATGTCGGAATTTTTCCTTTATCTACTTATCATCCTCTACCTTCATACCAAATTTCATGTTTCTAGCTTACTCCAAACACCCTAAACAATATGATGAGTGAGTCAGTCAGTGAGTGAGTGAGTGAGTGAGTCAGTTAGCCTAAAATGTGCAATTTCAGGGGTCCACAACTAGAACATAGTTTGAGATACGAATATGAAATTTTGTACATCTGCACATATTTACCATATCTCCTTATCGCCAAAAGCTCATATTCCTATCTTTAACATCTTTTTTTTTACGGGGCCCCCAAATCGTCGATTTTGCCATAAACTCTTGTTCCTGTATAACATGCTTCTGGCAGTGCTGACGTTTTCTGACGTGAAGAACTTGGCTCATGCACTGCCGTGCTTGTTGATATGTTATTCAGAAATGGCTGTGTACTTCTGTTAGACTTTCTTTCAACATTATCACATTGAAATACCATAATGAAATTTGTCACATAGATTCCAATCAGAAACACATTTAACATATATTTAAAAATATCAATTTTGAGTTTTTTCTTAAAAAAAAAAAGATTTGTTTTATTTAAAAAATACATAATGATTGTTCTAATAAAGTCAGGTAATATGTCAAATTACAGCTCTTGAAATTCTGAAATGAATAGTGCAAGTTTGAGCGGTCTAGGACAAATAGTTTCTGAGTTTCTGGTTTTTAAAAGTTTCAAAACACGTCAAAAGTCAGTCGTTTTTTAATTCTTTAACAATTTATAACTCCAAAAAGGAAAAAAAATATGAAATTTGGTATTTTTTATCGGATTTATGCATACAACATAATTACCAAATATCATATAACACAATTTGTGAAACCTAAGATCTAAAATTATTTTCTATTATTTGATTTGGTATGGAATGAACTTTTCATTGCTTTTTTATATTTACATTTTATGTGTTGTTATTGAGTATATTAGTATTGTTCCATTATTAACGCTAAACACTATGACATACTTAAAGGTTGCTATGTAGTTCACAACTCTTGGTCTAAATATTGTAAAAAGACATCATAGATAATGAAATATATGTATGTGTATGTGAGACCTCTCGTCCACTGGATTCAGAAACGTACGAATTGCGTAGTCGGACGAATATGAGCGAAAGTTATTCGTCTGCAATGGTGCAAATGTTCCCCGTCCACTGCCACAATATTCATTTGCATCGGCAGTTCCGAAACCATGGCATTAGCAGGTGACATTTGTAACCTCCATGCTTTGGAAACATCCCATGGAAGATAAGGTAACAAAGAAAACGAAAAGTGGGAGAGAAGCATGAGTTTGTTTTGAAGGGGTATAAATATAATTTACTAAGAATTATAATGGAACTTTTTACAAATAATCAATGCATATTTAATAAATGTTAAAATACTGAAAATTACAGTAAATGTATTTCTTGTAATATGTGAAATACAGTTTAATGTCTGTTTTATTTAAAGTGACTAATTTTGTAACTAATTTCATACGGCGGAATGTGTCTTTTCAGCTCAAACCAAGGTTATACAATGTAATTGCTTGTAAAATAACTTCATCTCGAGGTCTGGAATCGAAAGATTTAAGAACGCAAATAAAAGGGTTGTTTGTGTTCTATTGTTTTTTATTTAGCCTTGTTCCTTTGGTAGTATTACCCTATGGTCACATTAGATTCGGTTCCGGCCGCACTTTTACACTGACGAACACGGCCGAAAATGGCAAAACAGACAACACAATTGAAATAAGTGTGCGTAGTCACAGTGTCACCGACTTGCGCTTGTGTTTTCAGCCGTGTTCATATGTGACCACACATACATTTACATTGTGTTGTTTGTTTTACCGTTTCCGGCCGTGTTCGCTAGTGTAAAGTTCGGCCGAAAGCGGATGCAATGTGACTAGTCCACTACACATATATCTCCGATTCCTCTCAGGTAGGGATATACACGAATAGCCTCTCCGACGCCTTTCCGGTATGAGGCTTTACACAGTGAGCTCCGTTTTACTACACTTACTTCTATTTATCAGCCGTTCTTTTCCAGGTTTTCCTTAATATCATGTTACTGAGCTACTCGTTGATTGTCATAGTGCTGCCTAGTTGACGTTTTACCCATTGCCAATGTTGACTGAAGTTTTGCACTGGCGAACACGGCCAAAAACGGCAGAAGAAACAACACAATGTAAATATATGTGTGTGGTCACATTGTCATCAACTTGCACAGCGTGCTAGGACGTGGTCAGATGTGACCACACACACTTATTTACATTGTATTGTTTCTTCTGCCGTTTTCTTCCGTATTCGCCCGTGTGAAAGTTCTGCCGAAGCCGGATCCAGTGTGACCATAGCTTTAGACGTTACACGCATAATAAACACTTATCGATGAACAGATGAATTCTTGTGTCTAAAGTGATAATGTATTAAGTTTTTGCTGCATGGTCTTTCATCTCCTCCTCATCTATTCAGTGTTGCCAAAATAATCTGACTACATATTATATGTGAGTACGTGTGTATAACGTTCAAAAGTATCAGTAAATTACATATTACATTATTAATGACATTGCTTGTCTATCTGCCAGGCACACTCGCAATGCTTTCGTACGTGTTCGTATATTCAATAAATATTTTGAACGTCTTTCATTCAACTCGTGCTATGCAAAGTGAGAGGCACAAAGTGAAAGGAATATAGGACATTTTAAACTTAGAAAAGGGATGAGTTCATCAAACAGTAAATCTGAAACACATCTGATACTTTGATTGTCGAAGTTGTATTAAACATAGATTAAGTGGGAACTCAAATTGTAGTTTTCAGTCACTCAAAACAGCCCAGAAGACAGACTACTCCATGATTGAATTACATAAAACGTACAGAAGAACTGACTAGTTTAAATGCAAATGAATGCAAGTGATATTTGAAAGTAGAGAGAATGTGAGTTTATCTTCTATGTATTACAAAGACTAACTATATGTGAAGTAAAATATTCATAGTTCACACAATGTGTTATTTCTTTATATAAAATATGTTTTTTCATCATATGTGTATTCCGTGTTATACAGAAAAGAAGAACCCACACTTCTATTTTCAAATATCATTTGCATCCCTTTGCTTTTGAATCTGTCAATTCTTCTGTACCTTTTCTACAATTCAGTCATGTAGTAGAGTCTCTTCTGGGCTGTTTTGAGTGACTGTAAACTACAAATATTTGTTTACTACAATTACGACAGTCAAAGTGGCAGATGTGCTTTACAGACCTGAGAATTCGCTTTTATTCTCATGCATTATTAAACAAATCACTAACGAAAAACAGATATAGTATGAATTTAACGTACAATAGTGTGAAGACAAAAGAAAATGTGTTAAGAAACAGTAGTCTCGTACAATATGCATTTCAGCATTTGCAATTGTGTCTCTGTGTCTGTGTGCTTGTGACTTGAGACTCTTTCTGTATGTGTATGTTTCTGTTGTGTTGCGCGTGTGTGTGTGTGTGTTTGTGCACTTCCAGGCGTCCTGGGAACTTGGACTATTTCCGACCCCCTCTTCTAAAACAACTCACCGACTAATCTGATCGCTTTCGTTGTGACGTCACTGCGACCAGTAAATTTGCAAGTTCTCCCTCCCCATTCCTCTCTTTCTGCTGTTTGAAACAGGCCAAGAGGAAAAAGAAGACTTTGATTGGGTTCTTGGCACAAATCTTATTAACTCTTTGTTCCTTGTCTTGATTGCCAGATGGATTGTACAGTAGAAGTTATTGATTATATAAGAATTGAAACTCTTGAAGCCCTCGTCAAGAAGTAAACTATTAAGTTTTACCCAGTAGAGCTTCTAAAGAAAGCAGCCACATTTGTTTAGGAAGGTTCTGCTGCCTCTTTCTTCTTTAAATTAAGAAATCCATTACCTCACCTCATGGTTTTGAAAGTGGAACATGTGAGACGAACGGAGATCTACCAGATGTTCTGATTATAGTAGTTAAGCCTCCAATTACCAGTAGATGCCGGTGACTGTTTCTCTGGTGGGTTTTTTCCTCCGGAGACGAAAGATTCTTCGGTAGGTACTTTCCAGGCACGTGAAGTAACATTGGCGATAGACTCCATAAAATTTGTCCTTACCCACGCATCCCAGGAACGAATGGAAACATGAGAAAATACTGAAACATGTATTCTGCGTCGCCTTTTGCAAAATGAAGAGAGACTAGGGAATTTATAGGTAAAACTGATTAATACTAACTATTGATGGGTGATTTTAAAGTAAGAATTTTTATTACAGTAATATTAATTAACAGATTGAACAATTGACTGAGTACAAAGATTGATCGGTAATACAAACTGGTAGTTATTTGAATTGATACAATTATATTTGAATTGATAGTATAGTGGTGTAATTTAATTGAATTGAAACAGAACATGATTGATTGCCAGTTACAAAACAATTACTTTGTTTTTCCAATAAAACTCGGGGACTAATAAAGAATAGCAATGGCTAATTATAAGAGCTATTACAAATTGCTATTAGACAAATTATAACAAGGTAGAAATTGCAAGAAGACTTTCAATAAAACTGTTAAGTTAAACAAACAAAATTAAATGAAAAATAAAAAAAAATATTGTTTGTTACTTAATTATAGTTACATGGAAAATTATCTTAACTGACAAAATTTTAAAGTGTGCTTAATGCAAAACTAAAAAGTGAAATTTAAACAAGAATTTTGCTAGGTAATTGTAAACAACTTACTAGCATTTCAATAAATTGTTGTTTCTTTTACATTTTGTCTTAAAAATAATTTAGTAATGTTTTTAGAAAAGGTAAAGTCTTGATAATTTTAACTTGGCAAGCTAGAATTATTTACTGCTCAGAAGTAAAAGTTGTTTTTACTGTTTTTGTGAACAAGGTTACTAAACACTTTCTAATAGTTATTTGTGCTTTATTTAAAAAGTTTAAAAATAATATAATGTTTTTCTTTTTAAAATTAGGAAAATTTGTCTATTAAACTATTGTATATTTATTTTAATTATGTGCGTATTGAATACATTACACTTTATTTTTAAATTGATGCAATTTTGATGCAACGGGTACAAAAACTTTACAATTCCATTATTGTGAGTTACTAATATTTTTGCCTAAGAAACATCCACTTCTGGCACCTCCGAGGATTTTGCAAGAGGGGGAAGAGTAACATATAATTTTAAAAGTGTTGATAAAATATTTTTCTGATTAACTCCGGGATCGATATGTTGGCCTCATTCAACATGATGATGGGGCCAAAGTTCGAAAATGGCTATTTATAACTATTATTTTGTCAGGCTGTAAGAGTTGAATAAAAGAATATAATATGTAAAAATACATCTCTATATAACAAAGTTATTCTGTGTAATATTGTTTTTTATGCATCATCCAAGGTTCTAGCGTTCCCACGAGAAATTGACCACTCGAGGGAGGAGGGTAGGTAGGGGCAAATAAAATATTTCAAGCCGACCGCGGTAGTCACGTGGTCTGAGCATTAGGCCAGTGTCTCCAAGGTTGCGGGTTCAAAGCTCGCTTGGACATAGATGTTTATGGATTTTAACAAGCACTACACTCGTGTAATCGTGACGTGTCAAATCAAAAGTTGCTAAAATAACCTATACAAAAATAAAATCCGAATTGCAAGAGCGGTCAAGCAAAGTTGTTGAATATGCTATTGTTTTTCGTACGCAGTAGTCCCCGCAAGTTTCCAGCGTCCCCACGAGAGACATGATATGTTTTCTGCATCATCAACTCTGTCTCCGCCCTCTGTATTTCCGAAACGAACGGAAATTAGAGAAAATGCCCAAATATGTATTCCATTATTTTGAGAAGCTACTTGCTAAACCTCTGACCAACTCGTAGGATTATGTTAGATTCTTAAAACTAATCAGAGAAACCAAAGCGAAATAGTAATTTTCGAAACCTGACTCACATTCAAACATGAAACAAGTCTCTTCGAATTAATATAAAATAATAAGTAGTTTAGAAGTTGCGCTCCAACGGCACGCAAACAGAGCATCGTAACAATTAACTCTCGTCATATCTCGACAAATAATAACGAAATACATGTTGACCTAACAAACGTCAGTGAAAAGTATACTTTAGAAATCGATTCATGTCAAGTTTATAATTGAAGAATTCAGGACAGAGATGATTTCGGTGGTGCTTGTCTACTGTGCAATGTGAATTCCTTGAGAATGAAATTAGTACGTAGGGGATCCTCTCTATAGTACACTCCGTTAATCATAAACCTTAATCATAATTTTCTTGCATGCAACTTTGATTGCCATTTGTTAACCTGACAAAACTTAAGTCATTTGTCGATACACTACGTCGTTTGTGACTTTGTAATTATGAGAAGGATGTTAAAATTAATAATCGAGAGAAGAATTATCTTCTTATATGGAAGGTCTTGGGTTTGATCCTAGGATTTTTACAATCACACCAGGTGAATCCTAGAATGTAGCCTTCAAATTTGTCTGACCAATTTTCTTACCAGATACTCTCTTGGCATGAGCAAAGGTGCCTTAGAGCCTTAAATGAAACTCCACTCCTTCCAAACTATTGTGCCTCATACTAAAGCAAAAATTTAACTGGAAAACTGTTTAATTGTTGTAAAAATCTTCGAAAAAAAAACAGAAATGATTTTAGTCTCTGACTGCGTCTAGATACGCTCAAGTATTGCCACAGACTCAGTTCAAGCATTGTCAGTTCATCTTCGCCGTTTTGGAGTCAAACAATCTCTCACTTTGTTTTCCACTTCCTCCATGTGATTGAATTGTCTTGGCTTACGGAGATTGTGGAAAACAGAGGGTGCACTGTCCGAGCTATACGGCGGTAGTGGTAACAACTAAATTCCTTACAACTGTTGGAGTTTTAGGTAGATAACTCGGGACGCTTCGTGAATTGTCTACTTAGAGCAGAGTTCTTTCTCTGCTAATCAGTCTCGGGTATTTCGGCACAAAGCAGCATGGAGTAACTGAGATTGTCTGCATAGAGTTGACTGTTGAAGCACTACAATCAGTTACTATTTCTCAATGCACTGGGTCAGCCACACTCCACCAAATGCACAGCGTCATCTTTCCCTCGAACTACTGCCTGTGCCGCTTGACTTGACTGAAGCAACTGGTTACGGGTGTTCACTGTTCAGGTATAAGAGAAATATCCCACTTTCCATTCCCAGTGACGACTCGCCGGCAAAACAGCATGTCACATGCATTCTCCAACAAAATGAAGAGTAGCACGCTTCAGAACTTTTCTGTTCTCTGGTCAGCATAATATTTGAGGGTGTCTGGACGTGAAATCCAGGTCATGAAGGTGGCTAGCTTGTTAGACTTTGGAATTTTAACCCCTGTCGACAGCGCTCGGATACTTGTTGAGGAGTAGCATTGAACAGCGTTGACCTGCTTGTGGGTGGTCCACTATGACCTGACTTCGACCTCTCTTCTACGATGGTGTTGCGGGATAAAAGCGCTACAATCATTTGCGTGCCGTATTTGAATTTACTGTTCCTTCTCCTTCCATAGCATAAATTCTTCTAGTTGAAGCAGCAGCACTATTATTTTAACGTATAATAGTACGGCATCTTCTGCTTCATAGAGAACAATCTGCTTCTGTAAGATTTGTTTTTTTTATGTACGTCGCGTGCTCTATA
Source organism: Lepisma saccharinum (assembly GCA_022664845.1). Taxonomy (NCBI): domain Eukaryota; kingdom Metazoa; phylum Arthropoda; class Insecta; order Zygentoma; family Lepismatidae; genus Lepisma; species Lepisma saccharinum. The sequence continues at coordinate 27,018 of JAGDQP010018581.1, read as the reverse complement.
AGCCCTACATCACTGAATCACAGTCCTATGTACCCCACCTAGAGATTACATCATGCTTGCAACATAGGGTTGAGAAAAGAGTATGACGATATGAATCCTCTTGTATAAGTTGGACTTTGGAAGCTCTTGCAAAACTTTTAGAATATCATATTTATTTCACAATATTTGTTAATTGTAAAGTATGTCGGCCTGAGCCTTAGATCACTAAAGTCCTTAAATAAAATTCAGTTGAAATCGTAAAGTATAAGAAATATAACTAATAAACCGTAGTAGCAATAAACTGTAGTTCAAGTCTCGATTTAGAACCAAAAGGGAATAGCATATTCGAATGTAGGTTAACGATATGTTCAAATACTGTTATGATCATGTTACGCACAAGGAGGGTGGCTGTTAATCATGCGCAGACATTAAAGTTACATCTAGCGCATTGATAGGTTAATTAAGTAGAACATGATGACAATTGAGCAACATTTACACAAGGCAGTAATAGCCCTTGAATCTCTCCACTTGTATCATATACATGTGTCTGCACTTGGCTATTGAACATGAAAGCATGTATAAGCACACGAATCCATAACAAATGCCGATTTGTTCACTGTTGTTTGCGGTCTGGCTTACAACATTTGGATTCATGAGTAAAAGGATCACTTTCGTGACCAGAAAATTTGATATGAAACTGCGGATACACACATTCACTCTCTCATATACACATTAAGAAATGTACAATAAAAAAACAGAGTAATGATATAAATGTCTATTAATATAACTTAGCTAAATTATATGTACGTTTCCTCGCAAAATTATATAAAAACAAGCAGTTCAGCGTTGAATTGGTAGCCGGGAATACAACCTTTGAGAAGATTGAAAAAAATAGAGCTTAGGACTGGAACCAAACTCTATATGCGTGAATTTATTTATACATTTGAATACCTTAGTTCATCTTTCGTGGAAATTAGCCTTTCTTTAATTTGACGAAAAAGAAAGCATTTTCAGCTACTAAAAATCAGCTCGTTTTAATTACATTCGTTTTTCACTCAATTATATGCTTGATCAGTTCGTGGAGAAATTGATATGTGACCATTCAATTGTGATAAATAGATTACCTTCTTCTACACTAATTAGCCAAGAAATATATATCAGTTTAAAAGTTCATACTGAAGTTGCAACCAGAAAGTTTTTAGTTAGAGATAATATTTTAAATTAAATTTCAAAATAATATTTAATTTATAGCAGAAAAATCATAAAAAATGTTTCCCCTTACAGAGAAAAAGATTTTATTTATTTTCTGTTACTATATAATAACTCTGTGTCTAGACGTCTCTATAGAACGACTTAATATTTTACGAAGGAAAAGTATCCGACATTTTTAACAATTTTAATTTATCCCGAAAGCTTTGCCACGGACCATACACTTTAGTACCAAAGCGAGGTATTAATAATGGTTGTCTTTATTTCGATAGACGTTCTAAAGTGTCCTTTACTTTATATTTGTGACCAGTTTTGAACCTAAAAGCTAGTCACGCTTTAAGTGTGAGACATGACGCATTTCTAGGAGTAGTACTGTTGGGGAATTGTATAAATAGTAGTATAGCACGAATGTTTGTCTTTAATCTGATTAGTACTGAATATTATATATATATATTTTGTTTACAAAATGACAGCTATCCCCACAGTTACTTGGTGGTTCTGAAGAACTAATCTGTGAAAATTTGTTTTGATGATTTTTGCATCAATCTGAGTCACCTCTGGCAACATGGTAAAGTCGTGATAAATTTGCTTAATGTAACACCTTCAGTCTCATATACTTATTGCACGAAGTTACCTACTCTGCATTATCCTCTGTGGCGTCATCTTACCTTACACATGCTCCTGTGAAAAGAAAAAGAACTAGATGAAATATTTAATTAGGTTTCTATTGAGATCTACACGAGAATGAGCGATTACACTACATGTGCTCAGGTCAGGTTTAGTTTAGGTTAGGTGCAATTAGATTGTATTAGATGAGATTGGATTCAATACATAATTATTATAGTGGAAAGATATTTTATAGTTAACCTAGGTATAAGCAGAAGTAATGCATGAAAATTCACGTGCAATTTTCTTTAAGATCAATAAATTTATTTAGTTATTCCAGTACGTTAGTTCAATAGCTGACATCTGTTAACATGAAGATAAATGAGTATTGTACAATGTAACAAAAACAACACACTTTTGAGTATTTGCAATATCCTACGCATTTGAAGGGTACATGTAAAGAACAATCAAAATCCATTTTAGAAAGTTGTGAGAAAAACACACATTTTAAAGTGTACACACTTCAATTAGAATTTATTTTTGGTCTTCAGGTATCTTTTCTGCCTGAGTCAAAGATGTCTATAGGCCAAAAATAAGTTCAGAATCAAGTGTTTACACTTTAAAATATATTTTCCAGACAATATTTCAAAATGGACTTTGTTCTTTTCGTGAACCCTTCATTTATGAGAACGTAAAACTTTACCAGTTGCTAGAAATAATATAGAATTATCCCCGGAACTTCAAGCATGAGTATTTATTGTCCAAAGTTGGTGTTTATTCTCGTAATATGCGTATTTTATTCTAATGAATTTGTTTCTAAGCAATTATTTGCAGAGAATATCTCCAATTCATAAATGGCATGGGCTAATTTTCAAATAAAGATTTTCCACCTTCTCACAAATTAGAGAATTGACCTTTGGAGACACTATAAGAACTTAAAATTTCGCGTGTAACAGATTTAACGCATGGCGGTTAAGTGTAAAAGTGCAAGAGACATATGAATATGAACTTTTTGGACGTTTCTATTATTTAAGAATGTATGTATTGAGGATTTACTTTTTACAAATCAAGTACGAAATTTGATTTCCATAGTTTCCGAAATGAATGCTAATACAGGTTTACGAGACGTCCTTCTTTTGGAGGACATGTTCTCTATTTTCATCTTGTCTTTCCATCTTTCCTAAATATCTTGAAATGTCCTCCATTCTCTAGTGGCCATGTTATAAAGTTCCGAATTGGATATATTCGTACTCCTATGATCCAAATTCTAATTTTAATAAAATGTTCGTTACCGAAATATCAAGTTAATGGTTTATCATTTGGTAACCACTGTCCATTTTCATTAAATTTTATTGCTTGATAGGAAGATACATCAAAATGTAAAATTGTTTGTAACTTACCCTGTAAAAATCGAAATTTGTAAGCAAGAAAGTGTTCTGTTCGTCAGTGATTATTTATTGAATTTTAAATGAAAGGTCGTCATAGTTGTCTACCAATCTTAGGATAGCTGTCCTCCACTGGGAGAAAAACATTCAGAGTTGTCCTCCATTATTAATTGTATTGCCCTTCACTATGGTAACCTGTCTAATATTCCATGAGGGCCTAATGTTCTAGTTTAACTTTTAAAATACAATTTTCGTTGGTGTACATATCGAAGATGAACATATTATATGCTTAACTGGCTATTGGTGTTTCCAACACTTTTTTCACCTAAAGTTGATTTTCACATACTTGAATAAGTTGTAAATTATGTAATGAATTTTGAATAACTTACATTTTGAAATTGCTTGTTTTGTCGTATTATTTCTTTCAACTGCTGGCAATAAAATCTTCTTAGTATTTGTTTGATAGTATGAACTTTATATTTATGGGCTGGAATAGACAGCAATGACTCAACCATCACGGCGAACATTCATCCTGGGAAAAGAACAGGGAAGGTAGCTCTCAGGGCCTTAGTTTGGATATAATTCTGACGTTCTTCTTCTGAAACTTAGGTTAAACCTTGAAAATCCTCAGTTAGGATGGCCGGCAAACAAAAGTCTAACCTGCGTTCCTTCTCAATGCGCGTATAAACTACGCCAACATAAAAGCTGGACCCAGTAACTTGGAAATATGACTTTATGAAATAACATAATTTAAACTTCAAAAACATGTTATTCCTGGATTGCCTTGTTGCTTTTAAGTATCAAGTCACTGTGCATGCACTTCTGCCTAACGATCGGTAGAAGGAGGATGTGGGACATGTTGGAACTTTCCTCACAGCAGATTATTATTATTATTATTATTGTGAGAAGACTTTCACTCAAAACTCAATATTTACTACGTCGATATGAAGGTTGATCCTTCGACTACACTTCGAAAATGTTATACCCAGCAACAAGTAATCAAACAAAAAATTTATAGATTTAAACACAACGGTTGAGAATTCATTCTATCCCAACTCGTCAGGCAATGTGTTTTTAACGGCGGCAGAGTAATGATACATTTGTTAAAGTGGACTTCGACAACTTTAACTTATACTGTTACTTATACAAATTTACATGCGTGTATTGATTTACACCATATTTTGCATACATATACATTAGGTACAGGAACAATTAGAGGCAGTCAGGGTCCCTGAAATATTCAGTGTTGCAAACCTTTATTTTGGAAATAAATTTGCTTCCATACCGTTGATCTATCCACACAAAACTTGATATAAACAAAACCCGGAACAATAGAAAATTACTGTGAGTGTCTCCGTGCCCAAGCACCCCAGTTGTTAGTGTTGCTAACCTTTATTAACTCTTAGTGTTTGAAATGACTCCCATACAGTATGAACCGATACAGTATAATTTAGAGTATGATGCAAGAAGAATAATTTGAGTTGCCATTTTGGCCAGATCGAAGTGTATTTTGACAAGTCTAACGGTACTTCGTTAAACTAATTCAAACTTCAATTAAATTTAGTTTCATTATCAATATTAAACACTCCAACATACTACAAAACTACTGATGTAGTAGTTCTAGTACTTAGAAATTGGAACCACCTATATATACAGTATATATGTTTTATTTTCCCATCTATATTAGAATATGTTTAGTGTAAAAGACTAAACAGTAAAGGCACACTATATACATGTGTTTCATGACTTTGATAATTACTACATGTAATGTGGAAGTTATCTTTTAATTATACATATATTGATTTTTTAAAATATACTTTAAATTACAGTAGCAACTAGGAATGTTTAAATAAAAACATAACCATTGAAATTTAGGTTTGAACTATTGGGTACCTTTCTACCTGCACCCTTACTTCATGATACTGTACTTCAGGTGTTTTAGTAATAAACCTATTTTTAAACACAAATACTATCTTCTCTTATGCCATATCTTGTCACCCCTTTCCCTCATATGTTTCAAACTTAGTTTAAAATGCTTCCATGAGTTTCGTTGGTTGTAGACTTTTGGATATTTTTATGGATAAAAGCAACTTTTGTCACTATTTTTCTGATACTCGCGTGTGTGATGTGAGTTTTAGAACTTTGAAACTAGTCACGACACGCCAAACTTTACGATGAGATTTTTCTTATGTTGTCTCAGATCAGAAACGTCAAAGAAAATTTGTTATAAATATATTTGAGTTATATTTTAAAAACGTTATTTGAAAGAAATATAATTAATACCGAAAAAAAATAAGTAAAGATTCATAAATAGTAGATTGGAAACGATGCTCCATTTGAACGGGTGATGGTAAAAACTACATGAACTTAAATTTACAACCGTTCAATATTAGAGGAATACATGCTATCATGAAGTTATTAACATTACTCTATCGGAGAGAGATGGTGATTCTAGTCTTGCTTAAACGTATTATTCTGACATTCATCTACTAGAACGGAGGGAAAATGACTAATCCCAGGTTTTGAGACCAGAAGCTCCAAATTTCGAAGCGAACATAGTATCACTGAGCTGTGAATTAATCAGTGATTGTGGTAGTGATTTCAATGAATCAGAGATTGTGGCAGAAGATTCAATCAGTTTAGCACCCTCACGACAACAATGATGTGAAACAATTCTTTGCTAGGCTTTTCAGTATCATCAACTTAATTTATGCATGTACTTACTCTAGGCGTCCAGATTCGAAACGGTGTCTACAGACGATTCTTTCAAACGCTTTTTATGTAATTGAAGCTACATTTTTTAAAACATTACTTATTTATTTAATATGCTGAGGGTATTGTCTTAACTGTATTGAAAACCTTTGAGTAATAAACAAACTTATAGGGAAAGAAATGTGGAAGGAATTGGACAGTTCCTCTTTGTAAGTACCATCCCAGACAGAGTTCATACAGAAATCCCTTGAGAAAATTAAATGTGGCTGGTCTCAGCAATATTTGAATCCACTAAACCTTCCCAGTGACATGTGACAGAAAAGAAATGATTACGGTTAGATTCATTGATACGGCTAGATTCCTAGTTAGTAACGCTAAAATAAAGCCTAGAGTGCTGAAGAGTAACCAACTTTTTTTTAGTAAATTTAACAATTTCAAATTACTTCTCTAGAAGAATTCCGTCCACGTTCGGAAATGTATTTCTATCTTCCTTAAGTATTCTAAACGTATCTTGTGCTTCATTATAAGCTGTCAAGGTTCTGTGATGCCTGAAGAATATTAAGATCTGAGAGGTGTGTTTCTAGAGGAAATATCAGGAAGATGAACTTGAAATAAGTTTTACATTTTGTCAGTTTCAAAACGAACCAACTTGCTTAATTTGTAGCGGAGACAAGTCCAGATGATACTTATAGCGTGTTCTTCTGTCAAACGCTCGCTTTCCTGTGCAGTTCCACATAAATGTTTGATCAGGTTCTTTCGCCTACTTTTTGCCGCCTCTTACTCCCGCATGCTGGAGTGAAATTATCCACCGTTGCTGATGTGGCGATTTCTCACGTGTCGTTTTTGATCTTGTTCCAAATGTTGAGAGAACCATATGGAGAAAATGAGGATGTTGAACACGTCATAGGTAGGCGGTGAAGTTTTACACTTGTATGATTTGTTTGACTTCATGAAAGATCAAAAGGCATAAAATATCAATGGTTTGTTCAGAAAATTTTGGAGGTGATTTTGTAGAAATATTTCTTTCAGTTGGAGACATTTTTAAAGAACTTGGATTGTAACGTGTTTATTTTTGAACGAGAGAAGTAGCACAAAGCAATTTAATCCAGCTTATATGCGACGCTCAAAATATTGCTTCTGTGCGATTGGTCATGGTTCAATTCCTGCCGGGATTCATTGATATAATTTTTCAAAACCCACTTTCTCAAAAGCTGTAAGTCGTATCCTTAAACGCTCACTACCTCGTTTAGAGGTTAATAACAATTCAATCAAATTCAAATACTTTTCTTTATGAATATATTTACCTAATGAATATATTTACTTTAAGAATTAATATTTTCTCTCCAATTCTTACTATTCCTGCACATCATAACATCAAGATAAACGCATTTGTAGTTGTAAAAATCTATGGGATTAGGTTAGCAGGCCATACGAGTGCCATAGGACCGTGAGCATTTCGAGTGTGGTCCACCTTATTCAATCGCAGTGTCTGAGTACATTATCTTACTACAGAAAATTTGATTACAAACACATATAACTATAATTCTAGGATAATACGTACTTTCATTAGAAAGTTTTATTTGATTGGAACATAAATTTGCCTAGTTCTAACAACTGTAATATTTGTATTGAAGAAATACAATTCAACTCAATCAATGGCCAATCCACGTCAATTCAACAAATGGTGTGCATCATAAGGTCACAGATGTTAATTATTTTAAATTGTGGATGCATAATATTCAAGGCTTCTGCCAGAATTTTAGTTTCAGAGGGTGTGAAACCAAAATTCGGGCGTAGTAAAGTTTTAAAAGTTCTATTTCAATGTTAACTGTAATAATTTTCAAATTGGATGTGTGTACTCGAAAATTTGAGGGATCTGGCAGAATCTGACAATATCAAAATAAGTTCAATATATTATAATAAGTTCAGTGTAATTAAAGTTACGTAGAACTTCTATTACAGAACATTGTTAATACTTCTATTCTTAAAAACGGGTCTTGTATCTCAGACTCATTAAAGATGCATATGGTTACAGTTCATCATGGCAAATAAAATTGAACATAAAATATGTTCTCATTAACTATCAATGCACAATACAGAGTAATCTAAAAGAATTATTAAAATAATATATCGAACTACTTTTTAAGAACTGAAATTAGCAGGCCATATTAGTAGACAGTATAAATATTAGGGGTTCTTGGGAATAATATGGCTGAACCTCTACTTCATTATAGATACCGGTAAGAGCGCCGATCCCGGGGTGGCTTTGGGGGCCCTGGTGCCCCCAAAGTTGAAGTGGACCCCCCTAATGAAGGGGGGGGGGGCAAATGATAAGGTGAAGTCGGTTCTCCTATTTCTACAGTATATGGTCATTCGTTTTCCCCTTATACTAAGCTTTGTGGAATCTCTATTTAATTGATAAATTCCTACCTGAAACTTCTGTGCTACAGTACTTATATAAATTACATCACGTATAATACCCCTTCGACTTGCTAAAGGAGTTAATTCGTGCATTGCTTGTGTTGTTTCTGGAGTTTCGTGCATAAGATCGATAAAGACCATTTAGTAAAAAGAGAAAAGAAAGTATGAAAGAAAAAATGAAAAGGTATTTTCTGTCGTTTATCCCTCGTAACGCCAAGATCGGGTCAAAAATGACCCATACAGTCAAAATATTATTTTTGTCCATTAGTCATTAATTGGAAGAGTGGAATTCTGTGTACTCCACATAATGCCAGCAATGTAATCGCTTCATTTGCAAGAATCAGAATACAGCAGATACGGTGTGCTTTACATGTGAGAGTGAAAGAGGAAGGGAGTTTGATTCTGATAGTTTTATATGTCTTACTTTATATGTGTAAATAAGTAAGAGACTCATGGTAGCTTTATTTTTGTGCAGTCATGAAAATGGTTGCAAGGTTAATATGATGTATTAGTTTTTTCTGTACGTTTCATTATTTTGTAGTATGTACTTGAAAAAATAAAATACAATACAATGCAATAAATACTATACAATGAAGTACCCATACTCTAAAATACCTTGATTTTGAACAAGTACTTTATTTCATACGAGAAATATACATGCTTCGAAAATGACTCATCTTGACGTTCCGTGAGATGAAATTATCTTGGCGCCCCGAGGGTTAAGGATCATAAATCGTGATTTTGTAATATATAAACAAAATTTAAGAAAAAAGAAATATATACAAGAAAAATAAGCGACAAGAAGAACTCACACAAAAGTAGGAGTAGACTTGCACTTGGAAATATATCCTTCAAACTGCTGTTTGGATGCAATTATTGTTTGCCGTTAATACCGTAATTCTGAGTTTCTAATACAACTTATAGATAGGGAAACTATATACAGCGGGAAAAAAGTATTTGGACAAGTTCGGCAAAGAGGAAATCAGACTATCGCACGTAAAACATGGACCATTCGAAATCTCTTGCCCTTTTATGATAATTTGGATACCTTAGATAGAATACTTAAGAAATAACTACCACTCCATACACCTGGAAGGTAACAGGCAACGAAAGAGTGACGACTACGTACATTCATCGCAAAAAGCAGTATTTGGACAACCCAATACTACTCTCGAAATAAATGTTCTAGGTATCCTTTTGTGTACAAGAGTAGTCTACTTAGTGTACTGAAGCAATCCACACGGTGTCAGGCAAGCCAAGCTTGTTGGAAAGTCAAGCTTTACCGTTGGATACATCATAAAGCAACGTAAACAGAGCAATTATTGCGGAATAGAATCAGTTCTGGTCAACCAAGAAAACTAACTGCCCGGAATGAAACCTACATTCTTCATTCTGTGAACAATACTCAAAGAATTAATGCTAAAGATTTGGCTACTTCACTCGACTAGAATACGTAAGTTAATGTTAGTAATTCATTCAACAACCCAAAATACTTTAAAACAATTTGGATTTAGAAGATGTGTATCCAGGGTATGAATACTGGCCACTCTATTAGTAATTACTCAACCCCAAAATCTTAACAGACCCTCCAACATTTTCATTACTTAAAATAATGTTCTGTTTTTTGAAAGCTCCATTCTTCTTTCGCCACACGTCCTGATATCCATCACTACAATGCAAGTTTATCTTAGCCTCATCCTAGAAAAACAATAAACTTTTTCCAAAATTCCAGGCGCTCATATTTATATTTCTTGGAAAATTTGAACTTCTTCTTTCTGCTTTTTTCTTATGTGTATGTTTTGTTTCTGATTACACATCTTCTGGATCCCAATTTTTTGTTCACATCTACACATCCGTAGCATTGACTTGCATATCCTAGGCAAGTGAAGTAACCAAATGTTTAACACAATTCTTTGAGTATTGTTCACAGAATGAAGAATGTAGGTTTCATTCCGGGCAGTTAGTTTCCTTAGTTGACCAGAACGAATTCCCAATAATTATTCTGTTTTATGTTTCTTTATGATGTATCTAACGGTAGAGTATGGCTTTCTAACAAGCTTGGTGATGTCTCAGTACTTTTTACCTTCAGCACGTAATTTGAAATTAAAATGAGCAGTTCCAATGTTGTTCCACTAAATTTGATCCCCATGCTGCTTCTTTATGCCTGACACGGTGTGGATTGCTTCAATACACCACGCAGAGTGCTCTTGTACACAAAAGAATTTCTGGAACATTTATTTCGAGAGTAGTATGGGGTTGTCCAAATACATTTTTTGCCATGAATTTACGTAGTTATCACTCTTTCGTTGCCTGTTACCTTGCAGATGTATCGATTACTAGTTATTTCTATACCATTCTATCTAAGGTATCTAAATTATCATAAACAGGCAAGAGACTTCGAAATGGGCCACGTTTTTCGTGTGATATGTCTGCTTTTCCTCTTTGTTGAAATTGTCCAAATATTTTTTTCTCACTGTAGGTGAGACAGAAGCTTCTTGAACCATGCCTGTCGAGATCGAGAACCGATAATTTAATATATATACATTGTATGTCAAATAAAACAGTAGAGCGGCGGAAGAGTGAGCCGGACAGAAAGAGAACCACATTTGGGAGAGCTGGATAACTCCTCTGCATAGACTAACATTAGTTTATGTTATTTCCTAAGTTTAGTTTCTAGTAACAGCAGAAACTTTGCTTTTAACGTTATACAAACATTGTTAAATTCTGTAATAGCTGGGCCTGGGGAAGCCTTCATAATAGTCCTATATGTATAGTATACTATTATATGTGTTTTTTTTAATGAATATACAATATTTGGCAAAATCTGAATTGGATTTGTATCATATGTGCCTTCTTAGACCCTGACATGAAAAAAAAATATCTGAATGGGCTAGGTTTGCCACCTGTCCCGTATAATACGGGATGTCCCGTATTTTAGGTGAAATTTGCGCGTCCCGTATTATCAGAGGTTGTCCCGTATTATGAGTAGGAAATTCTCAGACATGTTTTCCACATAATAACTTTAAGAATAAACAGTGATGAAGTGTTCATACCCCAGGCCCCAACATGAGACCTGTGGGTGGAGATATAATACTCACGCCTTGTTTGCTCTAGTTGATAACACAATGCAAAAATTGTATTAATTCAAAACTTTTCGGTGTACCAGAGCGACCAGGACTTTTTGTGTTAAATCAACACCGTTTGTTGTATGATATCTTTGATTCAGCACTGTGACACTCTTTATTCTGTTGAATCAGAATTGACAAATCCATTGTGATGAATCACCAAAATCAACACCATTTGTTGTCTTGATTAGACAATTGTGGTAACCCAGAAACACGGAAAAGTACATAATTTAAATTCATTTTTTTTTTGCAGTGCAGGCACTAAGGCCAAATATGCTTAGGAAATCGAAATATCCATTTTCCACCCGCCAGTGGTTTTGGAATGTGAAAATTCGCAAGCAAGACGTTTCTTTTCTGTGTGCTCCTGATTATCATGGATGTTGTAAATTGTGCGGGTAGTCATATACTAGTACATTACCTTACTAGTTAATTTTGTTTTAGGTTATTTCAGATTTGTCCCGTATTTTTTGGTATTATCCTGTATTTTTTGCAGAGTGTCCCGCAATTTATTCATCAAAAGGTGGCAAACTTACAGAGAAATCTGAGCCCTTGGATACCGGTACATTTTAACTCAAAATGTGGCCACTGTAGTAATGCGTTTTCAATGCCAGTATTTATTGGGTGTTTTAAAGACGACTTATTGACTTCCACCGTAGAATTTGTTTTATAAGAGGAAGCAAACAAATTCTTGTTTGTAAGCAGGAATCGAAAAATTCTTAGGATTCAAGAGAATTGACCCAGAAATGTCAAATATTGCTAAACTCGCATTAAATTAAACTAAATACAACGACGAATTCTATTGTATGCATTTAACATTTCTCATGCAATAATCTTATTACACTGAAATCTTAGAAAATACGGTTCCAACTTCAAAAGCGATAGAAAAACTTGCAAAATAGTAAAATAATTATTACCGTTTTGACGACTGATTCTTCTTTCTTCCGTCTCGGGGCAATACGTTACAGATAGGAATAAGGCTATTTTAGCATAGCTTACAACCGGCGCTCAGTAAAGATTTGTTCTAACCTTTTTAAAATTGGCGGGAAAATATGAATTTGGCGCAATTAATAATAAGTCTCTACTTAGCTACAACCCATAGCCTCTCACTAATTCTAAAGTCTTATGCAGTTGTCAAGACTCGTGTTAAAGAATTCCGTAAGTGCCTTAATAACTAGCTTGTCGTTATCCGGGAAGTGCTGTGCTTTCAAAAATAACTGCAAGAAGGTGTTAATTTGATGGTGCCGAATCAGGAGAATTAAGGAAACAATTCATAATCGCAAGCGTGCTTTCACATGAGAGATATGAAATTTGTGTACGGAGTTGAGCGTGCCGCGTCTATGGATGTAATGGCTTTACTTATTTTTACCAGTAATTAGGTATACTATGAACTAATTATTGTGTTTTCTTTTGCCAGGAAATTCGTAAACATTACATCATTCTAATGGCAGAATTTTTACTTTGCCAGCGGTGGGTTTTATACCTTTTCCTGTACGTCTTATCCTGTATAATTAGTCTGTAAACATCATTACAAACGTGATGCACATAACCCCGTGTTGCAAGCTGTGAATATCTTTTCTGGCTCAAGGTTGAAAATATCAATTTTTTTATGTAGCCAACCTATGAGTTGTAGTTGTAAATGTCGCGGACTGTTGATTATCACTGTGAAGCGAGGAAAGTGCTACTCGTAATCTTATTCACGAGGTTTACTATTTTCGGACCTCCTCTGGAATTCATAAGCCACGTTACGAGAATGATATTGAAAGTTTTTCTCGTTCCAGAAATAGAGAAACTACATGGTTTAGCTTCAGATTCTGCGAAGTTCATAAATATAAAGTTTACTAAAAATTATTCGTAATTACGTAAAATGCTTTCTTGAAACATTTGTGTATTTTGCTTTCTCTGAAATAATTTTATCATGTGTGTGAATATCATGGGAATATATACCCTTTGATTTCACGAAGTTTTGAAAACTTTTATAGGAAAATAAGTACCATAAAATGTCAAGGAGGGCAGCTGATAGTAATTAGCAGTCTTCAGTAATACTCTTCGAATGTTGTTTGCAAAGTTGTTCCACTGATGATACAAATGAAAAGCTTTCAACTCTCAAATGGAGTTTCCATGGTTGTTTAACTCGTGCAGATCTAGAGTATTACTTACGAGAAAAGCTTACAAAATGAATAAGAGAAATATACAGCAAGTCTTTACGTTTCATGTGCTAAATATGTTGAAAGGTCGCTTCATCGCAGATGAGAGAGCGAATTTTCTCGTTAAGCGTCTCTGAGTCAGTGGGACGCAAAGGATGAAAATTAATCATGATGTCACAACACAAGCACTCTTGCTAATGTACACCAAGATGAGCCCTACATCTCCAACGTCACCAGTTGGTTTTTCATAATGTACTCTGTACGTGTTGCTCTAAGTACTTCAGACTATGGAAACGAAAGCAAAATCTCAAGATTCCTTTACTAGCATTTTTTAAATCAGGCTTGCGTTATTCTTCTATCATGAAATGGAAAAGTAGAAGTTTACTTTTTCCAATTGTTCATAAAGGTTATGAAGTTGTTGTAGATGCAAGGGCTAAAGGTGAAACACTTTATCATATTCCAGAAATGAAATGCATTTTTCTAGAAACACAAAAATGTGTATTATGGAGGTCTCTAATTTATGGATAGCTGAATGAGATTTAAACTCCTTTATACTTCGAGAATAATGTTGACCATATAGGAAGTATTTATGCAAAGCAACGTAGTCCAAAAACTATAGAAATTACCTTATAATGACATTTTATTGCTCCATTAGTTAATTTCCAAGTGGCAAATAAAGGGGATCAATCAACCAAGTCAGAAGTTATTAACAATTCAATATACCGAGAAGAATGAAAAAGCATAGCGATTGGACGTTTATTTTCCTTTCTCCCTAATAATCCAGGTTTTGAACTATATTGGTTTTCCCCTGTACTCTTCAAATGTAAACTGATATTGTAAAATACCAATATACCTAAAGGAATACAACATTTTCTGATATGTCGATACATATTACGAACCGATTGTAGCTGGGATACGTCTAGTGACGGAATAAGATACAAACTATCATATTGGGTCAGTGGCTGAGAAAGCGAACTTGTGTAGCTTTTTAAAGATGTATTCGTTATTTCATTGCAGAAATTACTTGTCAATTTAGATTAGGAACTCTTTTGGAATATGTGCATCATTTTCTTTGTCTCGAAATCTCGGTTAAACTGCTCCGAGCATATTTGAAATCTTTGAGTCCTGAATGCCTCGTAGCGAAGCTTTTGGACTGTATTTTCATTTAAAAAATGGTACAATATCTTTTGATCTTTGTAACATCAAATCACACATAATAAGCACTAGTAAACTACATATATTTCACTGTAGATGTAACATAACTAAAAAAGGATTCCTCTTGAAAGGTCTGAACATGCGACCCGCTGAATGACAATCAAGCGACCTACCCACTATGCTACAGCACTCATGAAGCAAACGCGCTTAGCACAACCTGCTATGAGCAAGAAAATATGGTACGTCAAAATCTGTGAAAATGATTTATTCCCTAATAACTACTACTTGGCACAAATTAAATAAAACCGGCGAGGGATACATTGTACGATATTCTTGTAAGTTGGAGGGGTTGTGTGTTTGCCCCTTGACTGATGTAACGCCCAGCATATGACTAAGGTATCACTGAACTGCCAGACTATTCACATGAAACGATAAATGCAATTGAAGAAACATAATGCCAGGATACCATTACGACGATACTTGATTTTTGTAAATAGGATTAGGACAATGATGCAGATAGGAAAATGTGTGATCCTGGAAATGAAGGAACGATGATCTCACATACAACACGCAAGCGGACTCGACGGCAGTGTGGAAGAGAGAACAATGCCAGCTTGCCTGTCCACTACTAATAGCGAACCTTTGTCCACGCTGTTTAACAAAATTCCACGGCAAGTACTCAGGTGCTGTCGACAAAGGTTAAAACTTCACATAGTCCAGTATAGTTGGACAAACTTTCAAGGCGAACCTGGGCTTTATATACCCAGAAGACCCTCCAAGATCTAATGTCTATGAGGATAGGGAATGAATTACTCTGTGTCGACAATTGTTGACTGTTCCACGTGGTATTGGAGACGAATCATCACTTGTTCTTCTCCGTTTTCTTTTTCTCCGTCTTTTCCCACCTACGTGGACTCGGCGTATCTGCTGAGTCTTCTCCACAAAGCCTTGTCCTTAACTTCTTTCCCTGACAAACCTTTCTCCCCAAGGTCATTCTTAACCCTATCCACCCATTTCCTCCTTGGCCTCCCTGTACCTCTCTTGCTCTCCACTTCCATTGCCATCACTCTTCTGACTGCATAGTTATTTGTTCTTCTTATTACATGTCCATACCACTGCAGTCTCCTTTCTTGTATCTTCTTAGGTATCTCTACAGCTTTGGTTGTACCCTTTACTCTCTCATTTCTTACTCTCTCTCTTCTTGTTATCCCACACATCCAGCGTACCATTCTCATTTCTATTACATCTAATCTCTTATGCTTTCTTTATTGGCCATGTTTCTGCTCCGTACATCATTGCTGGTCTAACCACTGGTTTGTAAATCATCCCTTTATTCTTCACTGTGATTCTGCGGTCGCAGAGAACGCCACTTACTTTCTTCCAATTTCGCCATCCTTCTTGCATTCTGTGTGTTATTTTCGAGTCCAAATCGCCATTTCCAGAAACAGATGAGCCTAAATATTTAAAAGTTTTCACTTTATTCAAACGTTCTTTTGCAAAATCACTTCTCCATTTCCTTCTCCGTTAAACTCAAGATACTCTGTTTTCTTTCTATTAGTCTTTAGCCCTCTATTTTCGAGAGACTTCCCCCAACTCTCTACTTTCCTTTCAGGTCCTTTGCATATCATCGACAAACATCATACACCAGCGGGGTTCATCTCTCACATCCTGAGTTATAATATCTATGACTACGTTGAAGAGGTACGGGGTTAAGGCCGAATCCTGGTATAATCTAACCATAATAGAGATTCAGCGTGTCACTACTTTTTACCTGAGTTCTAGCTCTTGTATACATATCTTAGATTATCCCTACATATTTTTCTGGCATTCCTTTCTCCCTCAATCGTCTCCTTTCTTCCTGACGTAGTACTCTGTCGTAGGCCTTCTCCAAATCAGTAAATTCCATATGCAGTCTTTTTTGCTTTTCCTGATGCTTTTTCATAGTTTGTCTTAATATAAAAGAAGCGTCTGTTGTACCTTTTCCTGGCATAAATCCAAATTGTTCTTCTAATATTGATGTTTCTTCTCGTAATCTTCCTTCTATAATTTTCTCCCAAATCTTCATGGTGTGTAACATTAGTTTGATTCCTCTATAGTTTCAACATATCTCCATTCTCCTTAAACATTGGTACAATAACACTATCCCTCCATTGCGTCGGTGTTTTTTCTTGTTCATAGATTTTTCGCATTAAATCCCACACCTATCTATACATTCTAGTCCCAAACTCTTTCACGTTTCTACTGATATGCAATCAGGGCCTATAACTTTTCCGGTCTTCATTTTCTTTAATGCATTCTCTACTTTCTCCGGCCTTAATCTTGGTTTTGGGTGAGGATTTGGAGTTCCGTTGATAAGAACTTTCCTAGGATTATCTTCATTTAGGAGCATTTAGAAATATTCGGCCCATCTCTCTTTAATCCTGTCTTCATCGGTAAGCACTAATCCTTGGCCATTCTTAATTTCATTAATATGGGTAATATGCTTTGTTGCCTTGTCTCTGCTTTTTGCTAACCTCGATAGCTTCTTCACTTCACCTGGTGTTTCAAGTTCGTCATACAGTTCATCCCAGGCTTGCGCTTTTGCTGTAGCCACTACACGCTTTGCTAGCATTTTAGCCGCTTTGAAGCTACATTTACCCTCTTCTGTTCCAGAAGCATCCTATCTAGTTTTAGCTTTCTTTTTCGCTTTAATAGCTTCTTCCACTTTATCATTCCACCACCACATCTCTTTTGCTGAAGGGGGACTCTTTTCAGAAGTTCTGTGCCGTTAGCATGATCCTACTGTTTACATTCCACTAGTTTTGTACGTCCTCGTCTTGCAGATTTGTTCTTTCGATAACCTATTCTCTGAATAATTTTCTTAGTTTCCCTTCTTTCAGTCTCTATCATCGAACTGTGGGCTCTTCATTTCGCGGCCTCCTATTATTTCTACCTGCAAACTCCCAGTCCACACTCATCACTCTGTGTTGTGGAACCACGCTTTCACAATTTATTACCTTGCAGTTCTTAATTTCCTTACGATGTTGTCTTTGGCACAAGATGAAATCGATTTTACTTTCTTTTCCATTACTCTTATAAGTTAAAAGATGCTCCTTTTTCTTCTGGAATAACGCATTGCAAATTGCCAGATCGAATGCCGTTGCAAAGTCTATTACTCTTACTCCTTCTTCGTTCCTATCCCCACACCCCAACCACCGTGAATCCTCTCAATGCTTTCGCTGCTTCTGCCTACATGTCCATTCAAGTACCCGCCCACAATTACTCTTTCCGCTGGGGGTACGCCGCGAAGTTTATGGTCAAATTGCTCCCAGAATATCATCTCTTCTTCTTCTCGCAGCCGACTTGTGGAGCATAAGTGTATACACTACTTGATCATTTCACTCATGCACATCCAGATGCTCATGCTCATCACTCTGTCATTCCTTCTATTTACAGTTGTAACACTATCTTTCAGATCTATTGAAAGGACAATCTCTACACCGTTTCTTCCATGTTCATTTACTCCACTATACAGCAACTTGCAGCCGTCTCCTAGCTCTCTTGCTTTATTCCCTTTCCATCTTGTCTCTTGAACGCACAGCACCTCCAACTTTCTTCTTTCCAT
Organism: Lepisma saccharinum; assembly: GCA_022664845.1. Classification (NCBI taxonomy): domain Eukaryota; kingdom Metazoa; phylum Arthropoda; class Insecta; order Zygentoma; family Lepismatidae; genus Lepisma; species Lepisma saccharinum. Next base: position 8,678 of record JAGDQP010018581.1, on the reverse strand, counting down.
CAAGTCTGCAATTTATCTTCCTCTTCCACTCATCATCCCAACATTAAGTGAACGTACAATGAGGATTACGTGGACTAGCTTCTTTACCCGAGCCAGTCTTTGACTCAGTAGCCCTCACTCATTGCTCACAGAAGCCGGACGAAACCTCTGCGCGTCGCCTACGGGGTACGCCTAGCATTTTCCAAGGCTTCGTTTAGACGACCCACTGTATGTGGTTTTGGTACAGCTTTTAAGATCGGATGCCCTTCCTGACGTCAAACCTCCTCATTTTCCCGGGCTTCGGACCGGCACCAGGTTGAGCTGGATTGCCCCCCTCAGTGGCTGAGTAGGAAACGAATCATCAATAGGGATAAAAATGGATATTTCTGCGAAACACCGGTGGTCCAGAAGGGAAGGTTTGAGAACATGAAGAGCTTTGCCTCTGGTGGCATGTGAATGCCCCATTATATTGAGAGCTAGTGTCACAGGGGGCAAATGTTTGAAGACTCAGTGTTCTCTTACCTGTAGTGTTGTAAAAATAGTTTCTTTTGTCAAGCTTTTTTCAATGAAAACCTCGTTCTTTTCCTTTTTCATGTTTCTTTTCAGACAGCAATTATTTATTGCTTTACGCTGCAGATAATCAATATGATCAGCAGAATTGGAGTTAAAGTCTTCAGACATTCATATATTCATCCCAATTTAATATTGCTTTGTTTTCCTGCAGTCTTATGCATGATGGGATTATGCATTTACTGCCATATTCCTATGCTTCCTCTATTTTCACCCTGACAAACATAAGGAACTAACTAAGGACATATCGATCGAACATATTTCGTGTAGTTTGTAATAAAATACTAATAATTCTCCAGAAAACTGAAGAAATATTTTTAATTATAGAAAGAATTTAAGTTCCTAGAGATAATACAACTTCGAAGACATATTTACTGTAAACTGAAAAACTATGAATTCTTACCGAAATTTGCTTCGATCCCGTATGAATACATTAATTTCTAATTACGGTATTATTCAAGGAAGATATCTATTTTTTATCGTAATTATCGTCCGCAAATATGAATTATCTGTAACTGAAAATTGTGTTAAGTAACCTGCTTCTATTCAGGGGTAGAGATAATTGTTTGCTTTTATTAGTACATTATGTTTCACTATAAAAACTAAGGGCATTGCTCCCTCATGGTCCGAGCTACAACCCTCGCCCTATACTATGAAAATACACACAGGTACTGACAGTGTAATAAAAATATTTGATTTGAAGGTCATATTTACAAATAGTTATGTAAATGCATAATGAATACTCTTGTAAACAAGCTACTACATATATGTTTCTTCAAATGAATTTATTACGATAGGGTACTGAGAAGTATAATTTCAAATTATAACGTAGCCACGTCCCGTGGCTCGCCCCACGCTTTTTTGAAAATATAGTTATAGCTATCGGCACGTAACAGTATGGGGCCCATTTGAAAAATTGAATTTTAAAATAGAATTGCAACTGTGACAACTGGGTGCTTGGATACAGGGAACAACCACAGTATATTTCGATTGTGTCGAATATATATATTCAAAGTTTGGTGCGGATACGTCGAACTGTATGCAAATAATTTCAGATATTTAATTTTTAAAATTGATTAGCAGCGCTGTCAACTGTGGGACCTGAAATACCTCATTGACGCGTCTCTGTACGAAATGCGATGTTTAGTCCTGATACGTTCAAAGATTTGGACTCAATTAAAAAAATATTTTCTGAAATTGTTGCCAACATTCGCCGGAAATATCCACACGAACTGTCTCAGTTCCTGATGTGCATGTATGTCAAATTTGGTGTAAATCAATGCACATGTGTAGATAGATTTGCATTAATAAAGACAATTCTATAAGCTCAATTTAAAAATATACTAGCAACACTGACAACTGGAGTGCTTGAGGTAGGGGACACCCATAACCATCTCGTACTGAGTTGATTGACGTTTAAGCTAAGTTAGGGGCAGATACCGTATGGAAGTTTTTTTTAAATGGCAACACTGAGAACTGCGCAACCCGGAATACTTCACCTATACCAAATATATTTATAATCTTACAAAAATGTATGGTTAATTTATGTGGTATTTCCTCTTGATTGCCTTTATAAAAGAAATTCTTACTTAAAGAAACAGTGTTACAAATTGCTGCCTTGAAAAACAAAAACAAAAATATTAGAAAACAACAATATTATTAAAATAAACGAAGGCATATGTAATTTTTATAACAAAACGTAAGTTTTAGAAAAACTAATGTTTTTTTACAACACTACTTACATGTAATACAATTTTGAGTACTGTAGTAAAGGTATAATGCACAAAGAATCATCACTTAATTTTTGTTAAAATAAATCCATAACGCTGTACTAATTTTAAAAATAAGTTTAAAAGAGAAAATTGTTGGGTGAGCTGCGCATGTTGGAGTTAAATTAGGGGAGAATATTAGTTCCCCTAGAAAGACAGAGTTAATTTAACGTTGATAAAAACAGTTACATGTACGTCTTTGAAAGATGGCCCCACATAGATTCTTATGGCCCAAAAATACAATCATGTATTTCACAGCATTAAACGGAAAGAATTAAATGAAATTAAGTAATCGCAACAAACAATACTGTAGCCAGATAAAGTCTGAATAAAGTCAAAAGGCAGATGGTAGCATGGCCATAACAGTAGAAGAGTGGGAATCCGACGTCTAATTTTGATACAAAAGCCGAGACGTATATGGCTATCTTTGTACGCTTCCAGAGGCACATAGTGGACCCATGAAATATGAGAGTAAATATATTTGGAGGTAAAATACTATTTGAATCGAGAAACATAATTTCACTGCATTTAGGAACATTTATTATATCATCTGAATATTTTTAGTTGTAGCACAAACTTTCGGTGACCCAGGAATGAAAGTTTATGCCTTCAATTACTTCAATCAATTATTAACTAATAATACATTTGAACCTAATATAAGAATAAGACCATAATTATAAGAACCTAATTAACCTAAATTTTAAATGAAATTCCAAAAGGGTGACCGAATTTTGTACATGAGATCAATTGATGGAACACTGCCGCACTGTACTTGCTTGAACATCCTTCTTGATCGACCACCTTCCACTGAGAAATAGTAAAAGCCCCATTCTCTCAAGTTAATTACGTAGTTCCAGAGTTATTTTCTATCGTGTCGGACTTCTAAGACTCGTTTACATACAGGCACATATCTAGAAATTGGTTTCGTTGGGAGGAGTGCGGGCTAGCGCCTTCGGAGAGGGGGTCCAAGGTCTGTTCGGGTGTAAAATTTATGCGAAATGCATATAATTTTGCCTAAAATGTTACTAATTTACAAGAAAATCTTAATTTACGACTGAACTAAATACTTTCCTGTTTAAATATCCTAAATATAGTTATATTCACAATGAGAAATTAATGCTTGTGTACTTTTTACAGTGTATATTAATAGAATTCAAGCACAATCTAATTTTGGCAGCTATTAATTAATGGCTTTCTTGTTTTCCAGGTAAGTGCTCACTCCAGAAGTCTTATGGATATACAGAAAGAAGATCTTTGTTCCTAAGAAAACTGTGAGTAATATTAGTGTATGTAGAGAAAGAGAGCACAAGAATGCTGAAAATGGATACAAGTTTTAAGACCAATAAAACAAGAATGAAATATGATACATATTGCGTAGAGCGAGGAGATAAAAGCAGGCAGCTCTACTGGAAGAAATAAATGGAAGTCTTATGTTGAAACGGAGCAAATCGAGATAAGCAGTGTAAACGAAATGTTTCCATTGTAGTATTTCATATCATGTTACCACCACGAAGTGTATATCGAAAGAATTTAATTATTATATTTTTCAGCAAGTTTGAGTAGAGATATAGAACTATTGTATGAGTATTCATGAATTTCTTATTCTACGTCATCTAGCCTTTCATGGCAATATCTCTTACCGAAATGTACACCTCGAATAGTACTTTCGTTAAGCTACATTTTATAGTTACAGCTACGGTACCTTGTGATCAAGATAGTTTTTAATTGAGTAAAATATATTTACCTTTTTATCTGTTCATGCTTACCTTCTCGTACTGATCCAAATACAACAACGTTCTCTTGAACTTTTTTATCTAAAGGCTATAAATAAATTCAAAAGAAGATGGTTGTGTATGAATTAGTACTGGAAGGCCAGCATGGACTCAAACCTTCGTTATTGTGGTGGCTTTCTCATGATTTCATTTCAACTCCGAAAACAAACTTCCTGACAATGACAGTTGCGAAAGAGATAAAGCTCTACCTTCAGCTGAACTAGTACTCAATGAGGGACTTTCCAGACTCCAGATTTATACTATACCGTACTGAAATAAAAGTAAAATTAATAAAATACACAAATTATAACAACAGATGATTAGTTGGTCAGGTGGCGTTAGTGACTAAGTAACCTGTTCTTTGTTGAACGGCGACAACCATTCAGTCGGGAATTCACGGATTCAAATTTCATTGTTACTTATCACTTATTTCCTGTGAGTTTCGTTAATTCTGTTAGATGTATAAAGTGAGTCATTTCATTATTTGCTGCATATCATAAACTGTATTATATAAATGAAACTAGAAATTTTCTTCTTACGAATCCATTTGAAACAATTGACGAACTAAGTAATCAATCTCTAAAAATATTTGGTTTCCTCTTTCATAATTCCTTCTAGCCAATTTAAGCTAAAATTCAAGGGACTTATAACGATTTTTCTTCCTTTGAGAAGAATGTGCTTACTTTCAAAACTAGTCTCTTGACCTTCAAGGGAATCCGTAAATCATATCAAGCAGAACAAGTGCCAGAAGTCGTGTCGCAATATTCTAGAAGGCTTTGAAAACTTGGCAATGACTAAAACGGCGCTTATGAAGGTATCCTAATTGGAAGTTATTAGCTAAAATTATTCCCTTTAACCCAACAAAAGATTGTTTCAGTTAGTTCAGTATAGTGTGTACTGTAGCATGGAATGTATGGCTTAGATCATCTTTTGGATATCACCCAACCATTATGGGTCGAAGCTAATTTTACTATAAAACTGTACTTTCTAAACTTATAAAATCAAATAACTCGGTAACCTAATGAATTACGAAAGACGACAGTTAGGATCAGGTTTGTGACTGACGTGAAACACAGTGAGTTTGCATTTTGATAGTCAATTATTCATGAAATGCATCAAGACGGAATTGCGATAATTCATTAATTATAACCTCTCATAGAGATAGATCGAAGGGTTCATTGGAAGTGATGTGATTGATGGCTACATTGAAGGTTTATGGCGTTTACTAAAGTGCGGGTTAGAAGGATCTGCACGTCAGTGTGTGTGTCTATCTATGTGCGTGCGTGAGTGAGGGCAAGAGAGGCACAGAGTAAGAGAGGGGAGAAATAGAGGCGAAAGAGAGTCAGAACGATTTGATTACAGCATCCGTCTTGGCAGGCCGACCAAGAACCTTGACCACCGCCGGAAAACTATTAATCTCCGCCGACGCATATGTTGTACTGATATTCTGACGTTGTAGTTCGGTAATATCAGATGAAATGTTTCATCGTGTTGCACAGGAAGAGCATGTAATACAGGATGCAGATAAACTCACAAATACATACACGTATTAATCTCTTTTTCAAAAAGTTGTTACAGACGAGTTGGATGTTATCTTGTCAAAGAAGAAGCTAAAATGGTATTTCTAACACAATGCATATATTTTATTTTTTTCTCTCGGAAGTTGTTACAATCAAATAACATTGACAGACGAAAGGGAGATCATTGGTTCAGAGAGAGGTTAGAACCTTTGCTTTTTGTGCCACTAGTTACAGGTTCAAATCCCGTGGAAGTTCATTCAATGGAGTAGTTCGAAGCCCTCCTAACAAAAATATATACGTAGGTTCTGTCACCAGCTCGTTTAGTAAATTACCAAACCTACCAACAGGCAAGAGGGGATATTACTTAATAAAAAAAATCAAGTGAAAATCATACAGAAAATGACCAAAGGAAAATAATACATCATTTTTACTAAATATTTAGTTGGAGCTAGCGATGCCCAAATTTGGTGGGTATCTGAATTACTGATCTGAGATTGGATACGAAGATCCGATATCAGCAAATTGAATTCTTATCAATTTGAACACCCTTACCTTAAATATCTATGGTATTACATGACTACTTGTTACAGCCTTTTCTGAACCAATAAAATTAAAATAATATACATATATCCCTTTTATATATTACAGGTTTCAATAAACGGGGTGGTTCGGACCACATTTTACCAAAACCTGTAGGCCCAGTTCTAAGAAGGTCACAAGCTCGTTTTGAACACTAACCACAATTCGATCAATATTTACTGTGTAGTATACAGTTAGAGTTAATGTATCTCAGGTAGGTTCCAACCCATATGTCGTCTCCAGAAGTCTGGGGATACAAGTGACATTGTCGATTTAAAAAAATTGTATAAAGCCAACTATGAAAAAAATGTAATCTTATATATATATATATATATATATATATATATAAAACCCGAAATGTATCTAACACAAAATTGTTATATTTAAAACATGGACACATGAAAGTACAAGGTCTCTTTGTGCAAGATATGACAGTTTTGTGTCTTATATTTAAGGTTATATATAAAAGATTACCTCGATTTTTTTAAATCGTCAATAGCACTTGTATCCTTCGGTTTTTGTACTGCTCGTATAAAATATCATACTAGTATCATACGCTCCTGGCCTATTTTAATACCAACAGATTGAGCGACACACGATGCACACACCGAATTCTATTTCTACACGAACTAATAATGAACCATATTGCTTCATTCCCCTCGTAATTTGTTAGGGGAACAGGACTTACCTTCACAAGTACGTTCCATGACGTAACTTAGCTTTCGAAGCCCCACTAGAAATGAATTACTGGCTTCTCGCCTGTACAGAGAATCTGCAGATTATGCAACAACTGCAAAGAGATAATCTCATCAACATGCACGGCAGTGCATGAGCCAAGTTCTTCACGTCAGAAAACGTTAGCACTGCCAGAAGCATGTTATACAGGAACAAGAGTTTATGGCAAAATCGACGATTTGGGGGCCCCGTAAGAAAAAAGATGTTAAAGATAGGAATATGAGCTTTCGCCGTTAAGGAGATATGGTAAATATGTGCAGATGTACAAAATTTCATATTCGTATCTCAAACTATGTTCTAGTTGTGGACCCCTGAAATTGCACATTTTAGGCTAACTGACTCACTCACTCACTCACTCACTCACTGACTGACTCACTCATCATATTGTTTAGGGTATTTGGAGTAAGCTAGAAACATGAAATTTGGTATGAAGGTAGAGGATGATAAGTAGATAAAGGAAAAATTCCGACATTTTGAAAAGGTCGCCATCTTGGATTCAAAATGGCCGCCAAACCTAAAATTTCAAAGAATACACAGCCTAAACGGCTAAAGATAGAACAGTGAAATTTGGTATGAAACTACATCATTGGTAGCAAATTAAGAAAACTTTTTAAAAATTTGAAAAAGTCGCCAACTTGAATTCAAAATGGCCGCCAACCCTAAACTTTTAATGAATACACCCGAAATGTATCTAACACAAAATTGTTATATTTAAAACATGGACACATGAAAGTACAAGGTCTCTTTGTGCAAGATATGACAGTTTTGTGTCTTATATTTAAGGTTATATATAAAAGATTACCTCGATTTTTTTAAATCGTCAATAGCACTTGTATCCTTCGGTTTTTGTACTGCTCGTATAATGAATACAACCCTAAACGGCTGCCGCTAGAATGATGAAATTTAGTTTGATAGTACAACATTATTTGTAGATTATGAAAATATTACAAAATATCTCTAAAGACGCCATCTTGGATCCAAAATGGCGGGCGTCATAAATCCATTTTCCAACTGCTTGAGCCAGAGATACGAAATTTGGCATAATGATGTATTATCAAGAGTAGTTTAGGAAAACATAACAACGTTTTAAAAAATTCACCATCTTTGATTCAAAATGGCAGCTGAAATACCATTTTTCACATCGTTCGAGATAGAGAAATGAAATTTGGTATGACAGTGTATCATCACGAGTATGTCACGAAAATATAAGAAAACGTTAAAAATGTGTCCATCTTTTATCCAAAATGCCCGCCTAAGCCCCACTTTATAACGACTGAAGCTAGAGAAACGAAATTTGGTATGAAGGTGTACCATTACGAGTAGGTTAGAATAAATTCGGCTCGTCTCCCCTACTAGGGTACAGTTCCCAGCTGGAGCCTGATTGCAATAAAGGGGTGCGCCCCAGCGAGGCCATCTTGGAATTCTGGGGCAGCGCCCCAATGAGGCGAAGCGAGTATATACATTACACAAGTGTAAAAAGCTGCGAAATACGAGCAAAAGCACCAGGGGTGCAAACTGTCCAGTCAACTCCTTCAACCTTAAAAAGTGGTGAAATGGAATATGGATGAGCCTAGTTCCTCGCGCCAACTTCCAATACTCCTGCGTGTCCCACCAAGTTTTACTCGTCACAAACGTTAGCACTGCCAGGAGCATGTTATACAGGCAGAATGTGGAAGTTTCCCCATTCGGACGCAGCGCTCTGGAGTATGAGGGAATATCTGCATCATGTGGCGCAGTGCACTGCAGATTCTGGT